>WNWK01010116.1:0-55000 GCA_009830355.1 Cherax destructor
CCATACACTTTACCAGGTACACTCAACAGACTTATTCCCCTATAATTTTTGCACTCTCTTTTGTCCCCTTTGCCTTTATACACGCTCTCTGCCAATCCCTAGGTACCTTACCCTCTTCCATACATTTATTAAATAATAGCACCAACCACTCAAAAATTATATCCCCACCTGCTTTTAACATTTCTATCTTTATCCCATCAATCCCAGCTGCCTTACCCCTTTCATTCTACCCACTGCCTCACGAACTTCCCCTACACCCACAACTGGCTCTTCCACACTCCTACAAGATGTTATTCCTCCTTGCCCTACACACGAAATTACAGCTTCCCTGTCTTCATCAACATTTAACAAATCCTCAAAATATTCTCTCCATCTTCCCGATACCTCTAACTCTCCATTTAATAACTCTCCTCTCCTATTTTTAACTGTCAAATCCATTTGTTCTCTAGGCTTCCTCAACTTATTAATCTCATTCCAAAACTTTTTCTTATTTTCAACAAAATTTGCTGATAACATCTCACCCACTCTCTCATCTGCTCTCTTTTTACATTGCTTCACCACTCTTTTAACCTCTCTTTTTCTCTCCATATACTCTTCCCTCCTTGCATCACTTCTACTTTGTAAAAACCTCTCATAAGAGTTAGCTTAAGAACAAGAACTATTAAAATAAAATTATGGAATCAATAATTGTCGAGGCAATTCGTAGCCATCTTGAAAAGCATAAATTGATTAAGGAATCTCAACACGGTTTTACTAAGGGGCGTTCCTGTCTTATGAATTTACTAACTTTTTTCACTAAGGTGTTTGAGGAGGTAGATCATGGTAATGAATATGATATTGTGTATATGGACTCCAGTAAGGCTTTCGATAAAGTTCCACATCAGAGGCTACTGAGGAAACTTAAGGCACACGGTATAGGAGAAATTTTTTCCTGGGTAGAGGCATGGTTGACAAATAGGCAGCAGTGTGTTTGCATAAATGGAGAGAAATCAGAATGGGGGCACATCTCAAGCGGTGTTCCACAGGGGTCAGTTTTGGGCCCCCTGTTGTTTACAATTTACATAAACGACCTAGATGAGGGAATAAATAGCAACATAAGCAAATTTGCTGATGACACCAAAATAGGCCGTCCAATTTATTCTAATAAGGACATTAGAGCACTCCAGGATGATTTGAATAGACTGATGCAGTGGTCGGAGAAGTGGCAGATGCAGTTTAATGTAGACAAATGCAAAGTTCTAAATGTTGGGCAGGACAATAACCATGCCACATATAAACTGAATAATGTAGATCTTAATACTTGTGATTGCGAGAAGGATTTAGGAGTTCTGGTTAGTAGTAATCTGAAACCAAGACAACAGTGCATAAGTGTTTGCAATAAAGCTAACAGAATCCTTGGCTTCATATCAGGAAGTATAAATAATACAAGTCCTCAGGTTGTTCTTCAACTCTATATATCTTTGGTTAGGCCTCATTTAGATTATGCTGCACAGTTCTGGTCACCGTATTACAGAATGGATATAAATGTACTGGAAAACGTATAGAGGAGGATGACAAAGTTGATCCCATGTATCAGAAATCTTCCCTATGAGGATAGACTGAGGGCCTTGAATCTGCACTCTTTAGAAAGGCGTAGAATTAGGGGGGATAAGATTGAGGTGTATAAATGGAAAACAGGAATAAATAAAGGGGATGTAAATAGCGTGCTGAAAATATCCAGCCAAGACAGGACTCGCAGCAATGGTTTCAAGTTGGAAAATTTCAGATTCAGGAAGGATATAGGAAAGCACTGGTTTGGTAATAGAGTTGTGGATGAGTGGAACAAACTCCCGAGTACCGTCATAGGGGCTGGGACGTTGTGTAGTTTTAAAAATAGGTTAGATAAATACATGAGTGGGTGTGCGTGGGTGTGAGTTGGACCTGACTAGCTTGTGCTACTAGGTCAGATGCCATACTAATTCCTTAAGTGGAAGTGACCTGACTACCTTGAGTTTACCTGGGGAGGGTTAAATCCAGGTGGTCGGCTAGATTAATATATGAGTGGGTGCGGGTGGGTGTGGGTTGGTCCTGATTAGCTTGTGCCACTAGGTCAGATGCCGTGCTCCTTCCTTAAGTGAATGTAACCTGACCTGGCTGGGTCGGGGCATTGGCTTAAGCCGGTTGGAGACTTGGACCTGCCTAGCATGGGCCAGTAGACCTGCTGCAGTGTTCCTTCTTTCTTATGTTCTTATGAGTGTGTATACATAAAGGTGTACATGTATGTTTAGTGTGACCTAAGTGTAAATAGAAGTAGCAAGACGTACCTGAAATCTTGCATGTTCATGAGACAGAAAAAAGACAACAGCAATCCTACCATCATGTAAAACAAATACAGGCTTTCGTTTCACACTCACTTGGCAGGATGGTAGTACTTCCCTGGGTGGTTGCTGTCTACCAACAGCATAGAGGCTGAACAATTCCAACCACAACAAGTGTTCAATTGTGACGAAACAGGCCTGTTTTGGAAGAAAATGCCAAACAGGACCTACATTTCACAGGAGGAAAAGGCACTGCCAGGACACAAGCCTATGAAAGACAGGCTAACTCTTATGTTGTGTAGTAATGCTAGTGGGGATTTAAAATTAAAGCCTTTACTTGTGTATCACTCTGAAAATCCCAGTGTTCAAGAAATAGTGTTGCCAAGGCTAATTTGTGTGATGTGGAAGGCTAACAGCAAGGCATGGGTCACGAGGAAATTTTTCTTGATTGGTTCAACGAAGTGTTTGGCCCCAGTGTGAAGAAATACCTCCTGGAAAATAAATTGGAACTCAAGTGCCTCCTGGTAATGGACAATGTTCCTTCTCATCCTCGAGACTTGGAAGAACAAATTGTGGAGGAGTTTCGTTTCATCAAAGTGAAGTTCTTGCCCCCTAATACCACTCCTCTTCTCCAGCCCAACGACCAGCAGGTCATTGCAAACTTCAAAAAACTGTACACCAAAGCAAATGTTTCAAAGATGCTTTGACATAACCTCAGACACTGAATTGACCCTAAGAGAGTTCTGGAAAGATCACTTCAGTATCCTCCATTGCATAAACCTTATAGGGAAGACTTGGGAGGAAGTGACCTCCAGGACTTTGAACTCTGCTTGGGAAAAACTGTGGCCAGACTGTGTTCCAGAGAGGGATTTTGAAGGGTTTGGAGCTGACCCTCAGGACCCTGTGCCTGTTGTGGAAAAAATTGTGACACTGAGGAAGTCCATAGGGTTGGAGGTTAGTGACGAGGATGTGGAAGAGTTGGTGGAGGACCACAATGAAGAGCTAACCACTGCAGATCTGCAAGAGCTTCATCTGCAACAGCAACAGACCACAGCTCGGGAAATTGCTTCAGAGGAGGAGGAAGAGAGATGGAAGACGGTGCCTTCTTCAAAGATTAAGGACATTTGTGCCAAGTGGACTGAGGTGCAAAGATTTATGGATCATTTTCACCCTGACAAAGCTGTTGCAGGCCGTGGTGGCAACATGTACAATGACAATGTGGTGTCCCATTTTAGGCAAGTTTTAAAGAGACGCCAGACACAGAGCTCTCTGGACAGTTTTTTGTGAGACGGGTCCAGTGACACTCAAGCTGGTCCTAGTGGCGTTAAAAAACAAAGAAGGTAAGTAACCCCAGATAAGGACTTGTTACCTGATGTCTTTATGGAAGGGGATTCCCCTTCCAAACAAAAACAAATCTTCCATCCTCTCCCCTCCTCCCGTCTTCCACACATCAACAACTCTTCAATAAAGGTAAGTGTCATGGTTTTATTCTTCATGTCTCATTGTTTTCTGTGTAATTAAATGTATATTCTTTCTTTCAACAAATCAGCCGCTTCCCACCAAGGCGGGGTGGCCCAAAGAGAAAAACAAAAGTTTCTCTTTTTAACTTTAGTAATGTATACAGGAGAAAGGGTTACTAGCCCCTTGCTCCCGGCATTTTAGTCGACTCTTACGACACGCATGGCTTACGGAGGAAAAATTCTGTTCCACTTCCCCATGGAGAAATGTATATGTAATGTAAAAAAAAAAATTTATTTTAATACTTTTGGGTGACTGGAATGGATTAATTGAATTTCCATTATTTCTTATGGGGAAAATAGATTCGGAAATCGTAATATTCGGTTTTAGTCACTCTCTCAGGAACGGATTAATTACGAAAACAGGGGGTCCACTGTACTTACACGTCTGAAGGAGGAAAGAATGGGATGATGTTTTCATAGCTGGAGCAAGAATGCCCGCCACCACTGTCCTCCCCCGCCACCACATTCGTAATGACATACATATTTTATTCATTCTAGAGTGTATATCAGGTTTTTATGTTATTTATATTGTTTATTATGTTATATTAGATGAATTGTGATAGATAAATAAGCTGTAGAGTTGATATTAGCGTTATATTTAAGTGTATTTTGTCCTGCCTCCCGAGAACAGGAATTTTGCTGAAACGGATTAATGGCATTTCAATTAATTTAAATGAGGAAAATTGACTCGGGATACGAGCAAGGTCATGGAACGGACTAAACTCGTAAGCCCAGGTTCCACTGTATTAACAATGATGCATATACAGTGTTACCCCGAGTTTCGAACTTAATTCGTTCCAGAAGGCTGTTCGAGTGCCTATACTGAACGAATTTGTTCCCATATGGAATAATTATGTTAGTCCGTTTCAGACCCCCAAAAATACACATACAAAAGCGCTTACAATAATAAACTTACATAATCGTTCGAGTTCAGAGCGGTACGAAACTCGGGGTACCACTGTAATACCGGTTATACATCTAATGCATTAACATCAATTTACTGAAGGGTACTGTTTATGTATTACCATAGCTTACAAGACTTACATTGGTAACCTGTGGGTGAAGGTTCAGGCTGGTATGGGCTGTAGTTGTGGTCTGAGCTGTAAACTGTTCCAGGGGTCTGTGGTGTGTACGGACCCTGCCCAGCATCTGACTGATAACCTGGGGTACCTTACAAAGACAATACATGAAAAATAAATGGCAGTCATCAGTTTCACCAGCACTTTTCAGTCATAGCCTTATTTATGCAATAGACAGTAACAAACAATTATGAATGCCAGTATGTAATTACAAATAATTATTGAGATAACATTTTGACTGACATTAACTGTGTGTATTTATATCCACCATGTACAATAACACTGAACTGTGAACTACATTTTTTATTACCAGGATTGTAAGCCGGTGAAGGTGATGCCTCATCAAAGGAGTAGTCATCAAACTCGGAATGTCTTGCTGGTGTGTTGGTGATAGTGGGGTCCCATGCTGATTGTCTAATAAAGATAAAGAATGACCCATGCAACTTACCGGAAAACACAGATTTTTTTTTATTTTATAAGTGCAAAGGTATGTGAATGCTAGCAAATTTGAATAAACAGATGAATGTAATACAGAAACTTTAAAAATTATGGCACTATAAAGTTTCCACTGTACTGAATTTTTTTTCACTCACTGGCCGTCTCCCACCGAGGCAGGTGACCCGAAAAATAAACACTTTCAGCACCATTCACAATATCACAGTCTTGTCAGAGGCATGCAGATATGACAGTTCAGATGTTCCTTTAAACAACAAATATCCTCCCTTCCCCTTCTTCAAAGTACAGGTACTGTACTTCCCACATCCAGGATTTAAGTCTGGCTAACCAGTTTCATGAAACCCTTCACAAAATGTTACCCTGCTTACACTCCAACAGCTCATCAGGTCCCAAAAACCATTTGCCTCCACTCACTCCTATCTAAAATGCTCACACAAGTCTGCTGGATGTCCAATCCCCTTGCACACAAAACCTCCTTTATCCCCTTCCATCCCTCCCTCCTTTCCTAGGTTGACCCTTACCCCTGCCTTTCCTCCACTACAGATTTATACACCCTCCAAGTCATCCTATTTTGCTCTATCCTCTCTAAATGACCAAACCACTTCAATATTCCCTTCTCAGCCCTCTGGATAATAATTTTAACAACTCCGCACCTTCTCCTAATCACCAAACTATGAATTCTCTGCATAATATTCACACCACACATTGCCCTCAGACACAGTATCTCCACTGCTTCAAATCACCTCCTCACTGCAACATTTACAACTTAAGCTACACACCCATATACGAGTGTTTGTACCACTATACACTTATAGATTCCTCTCTGCCTCCATGGATAACATGCTTTGTCTCCACAGATACCTCAATGCACCACCCACCTTTTTTTCCTTCATCAATTCTATGGTTTACCTCATCCTTCATATACACATCCTCAGACAAGTCCACTAGATACTTGGCACTACTTAATATTTTATCCACATTTTCACACACACTTCTTATATACTGTAATACAACTTTGAGGTGTCAACAAAAATTAAAGTATGAACTGGAGAAGATTAAGCCAACCTGCCAGGTGTAGCAGATCCATCGTGTGAAGGTGTTGTGCTTCCATAGTGCGGTGTTCGAGAGCCATCGTGTTGTGGAGTTTGTGAACCATACATGGGTGTGCGTGAACCAGTGTTGCCATACATTGGTGTGGCAGAGCCCCAAGTTGGAGTACGAGTGTAGGAAGTGAAGGAACCAGGCTTGGCACTGGTGGACCCCACAACTGCTACACGAGAACGATCCACAATAATAGTCTGGCATTTGGAATGAAGTTCAACACGGACAGTCGAATCTGTGGCATCTTTAACAATACCAACATGACCTGTAAACAAAATATAACGACTGTGAATCAAAATTGTCTGCCTGCATGGAAATCCTTAACTCTGTGTAACCTTCAGCATGACATTATTACAGAGTTTACTCAAGGAGTGTGTCCAGAAATGCATCATCTAATACAAGTTACTAACTGTTGTGGCTGTAAAATTAATTTTATATAGTACTATTAGGTAACCTTGCATATAAATTTTATTTCAGTTAGAATGATAGTACGTGAGTTCCATTTATCAAAAAAAAATTTTTTTTTTTTCAACAAGTCGGCCGTCTCCCACCGAGGCAGGGAGACCCAGAAAGAAAGAAAATCCCCAAAAAGAAAATACTTTCATCATTCAACACTTTCACCACACTCATACATAATCACTGTCTTTGCAGAGGCGCTCAGATACGACAGCTGAGAATAGTCCCTCTCAGCTGTCACTATCCCAGACCCCTCCTTTAACCCTTAAACGGTTCAAACGTATATATACCTTAGTACTGCTACTGCCCCAAACATATTTTTACGTTTTATTTTTCCTGCCTCCAAATTTGGCACGATTGGCCTGAGATGCCTGGTGAGCATAGAATGGGTCTTAGCACTCGGTGTGCGCCATATTAAAAAAATCTGGGACTACTTAGTACCTTGTGGGAGCACCAGGTAAATTGAGCGCCAGCTAGAGCAAACACTGCGGCAAACACCAAGGATTCACTGATGTCATGTCATATTAACACTCCCCTTTGAAGTGGAAAGTGATGTTGGCAGGCTGGCAGGCCAGCTGGCTGCCTTCCTGCCTGGCCACCTGGCTGGCAAGCAGCTGGTTGGCCAGCAGCTGGCTGGTCAGCTGGGTACCTGATTGGTTGTATATCTGTCTGTCTGTCTGTATCTTTCTGTGTCTCTATCTCACAGGAACACATACGTAAATACAATTATACATGGTGTAAATTACCTAGGATAACTAAAAAAATCAAGAAAGTGTTATACTGTGCTTGTGATCTGCGTAATACCAGTTGGTTCACGAGCTACTCTCTGAGACAAGCAGACAGAAAGGAGACAACACACAGGCAGGCAGAGACAGACAGACAGGTTTGCGTAACATATAAAGGAAAGCAGTGTAAACTGTCAAATGTCATCACTGTAATTACTGGACTGATAAGAAGAGATAAGACTACAGCTCACCCTTCGTGAACTGTCACCAGTCATCATTAGTGGAGATCAGATGAGATAAGGCAGCGATGCTTCAAGGGAACTTTTATTATTATTATTATTCACTATTATTATTGTTCACTATTATTATTATTATTCACTATTATTATTATTATTCACTATTATTATCATCATTATTATTCACTATCATTATTATTATTATTTGAGTACAATTTCAGTACCTAATATTAGTGTCAGAACACAGATTGGCTATGAAATCACAAGAACTACTATAAATTGTGATTATGAGAACATAAAAATTATATAAAATAATAAAAAAGTGAAAAAAAGGTATATCGGCAACGATTCTGCAAGCGGCAGGATTCCTGTTGCTGTCAGGTGAGCATCCAATGCCAACTTCTCCGTCTCATATCTCGGTAACTACTGACCCAAATTCTTTTTTTTTATCCTATAGCACTTAAAAAAATGTGCTCTTTATTTCTATATAATTTTTTTTTTTTTTCAAAAGATTCGGGGCACTGGGCGAGCTAACGTAAATATACGTGTGGATCGTTTAAGGGTTAAAGTTCAGGCATTGTACTTCCCATTTCCAGGACTCAAGTCCAACTAAATCAATTAACTGGTTTCCCTGAATCCCTTCACAAAATGTTACCCTGCTCACACTTCAACAGCTCGTCAGTTCCCAAAAACCATTCGTCTCCATTCACTCCTATCTAACACGCTCTCACATGCTTGCTGGAAGTCCAAACCCCTCGCCCACAGAACAACCTTTACCCCCTCCCTCCAACCTTTTCGAGGACGACCCCTACCCCGCCTTCCTTCCCCTACAGATTTATACGCTCTCCAAGTCATTCTACTTTGATCCATTCTCTCTAAATGATCAAACCACCTCAACAACCCCTCTTCAGCACTCTGACAAATACTTTTAGTAACTCCACACCTTCTCTTAATTTCCACACTAAGTTTATAGTAACCAGGCTTCGACTTGGTTACAAATACCTCTGTCAGTCTGGCAGAAGCACATACAATAAAGCTAAATGCAAAGTATGTGGTCAGCATTCAAAATATGCAAAATAAAACTGAACATTTGGGTATGAAATGTTCCACTTCTCAATAAAATCTCATTCTGTGAATGAGCCTTACTTAACATGACTTACCTTTGTATGGTCCTTGTGTAATCTTGATTGTCTGCCCAATAACACCACGATCCCTGCCAGCTCCTCTTCCTCTCCCTCGTCCTCTGCCACGCTCACCAAATCCTGCACCTCCACCCCCACCCCCACCGCCCCCACCACCATCACTACGTTCACTTGCACCACCCATTGGATGGGCTGGAGATGACAGCCATGGAGACATAAGACCCATCCCCATACCACCTATCCCTACCCCACCTCCAACTGACTGTGGACAAAGAGGTTAATAAGGGATTAATAAATGTTATACAACTAGTATAATGAATAATAGTTTGCATATTTAATTAAAAAATCCAATTATATTTAGAATGTACTTTCTGGTAATATACTGCACATTATCACATACAATAATACAACTGATGACCACCATTGGGAGCCCTCTTTCATTTTACAAGTACATACAGGTGCTCCACAACGTACAATGGTTCGACTTACGATGGTGCAAAAGCAACTACTTTGGAGATGAAACTTAAGATAATTACCCAGCATGAAGGCGGGAAGTCTGTAGCGTGTATACATTTTTATTTTTATTTTCAATACTATGACAAGCAAGAAGCATACCTTAAGGGTGGAAAATTCTAACAAAACATAATGAATTAGTAGTCAATAAAAATAACATTAGCTTTACCTTAGCTCCTCCAGCCTGAGCCAGATGCCTTGTCTTGCACACAAAAATACCACCATTTTCAAGCATCATTTTTGAGTGAAGAAATGCAAAATTTCTATACAAATGACGTATTTCACCTTGCCGACCCTATTAAATGGATAAAAGCATGTTATACGAAATTATTTATCATAAAATTACATTTTCTCTAACAAGTTTTAGTTGCATAAATGGAGGAAGTCATTATAAGTTTTACATCCAGTGAAGCATACCTGGTACCTCTCCTAACCCTATTTGGTATTAATAACCAATGAATTTGACAAATAGATTTGACAGTTAAAAACAGAATAGGGAAGTTGAAGGTAATGGGAAGATGGTGGGAATATTCTGATGAACTGTTAAATGTTGATGGAGAGAGGGAGGCAGTAATATCATGCACTGGCAAGGGAGATGAAACATCTTTTAGGAGTAAAGTAGAGTGGTTGTGAGTGGGTGGGGGAGGTGCACGAGGCATTAGGTAGAATGAAAGGGGAGTAAACCAGCTGGAACTGATAGGACCATGGCAGAAATGTTAAAAGGAGAGAGGATATAGTGTTGGAGTGGTTGGTACTTTTGTTCAATGTTTGAAAGAGGGGAAGGTACCTAGGGACTTGAAGAGTGTATTATTCCTTTATACAAGGGAAAGGGGGACAAAAGAGATTGCAAAAATTATAGGGGAAGAAGTCTGTTGAGTATACCTGGTAAAGTATTTTTTATTTGTTTATTAACACATCGGCCATTTCCCACCAAGGCAGGGTGGCCCGACAAAGAAAAACTTCCATCATCATTCACTCCATCACTGTCTTGCCAGAGGCATGCTTACACTACAGCTACAAAACTCCAACATTAACACCCCTCCTTCAGAGTGCAGGCACTGCACTTCCCATCTCCAGGAATCAAGTCCGGCCTGCCGGTTTCCCTGAAACCCTTCATAAATGTTACCTTGCCTACACTCCAACAGCTTAAGTCCTAAAAACCATTTGTCTCCATTCACTCCTATCTAACACGCTCATGCACGCTTGCTGGAAGTCCAAGCCCCTTGCACACAAAACCTCCTTTACCCCCTCCATCTAACCTTTTCTAGGCCGACTCCTACCCCGCCTTCCCTACACTACAGATTTATACACTCTCAAAGTCATTCTATTTTGTTCCATCCTCTCTATATGTCCAAACCATCTCAACCCCTTCTCAGCTATCTGGATAATAGTTTTGGTAATCCCACACCTCCTCCTAATCTCCAAACTACGGATTCTCTGCATTATATTCACACCACACATTGCCCTCAGACACGACATCTCCACTGCCTCCAGCCTTCTCCTTGTTGCAACATTCACAACCCATGTCTCACACCAATACAAGTGTGTTGGTATAACTATACTCTCATACATTCCCCTCTTTGCTTTCATGGATAAAGTTCTGTCTCCATAAGCTCCTCAGTGCACCACTCACCTTTTTCCCCTTGTTAATTCTATGATTCACCTCATCCTTCATATACCCATCTGCTGACACATCCACTCCCAAATATCTGAACACATTCACCTCCTCCATACTCTCTCCCTCCAATCTGATATCCATTCTTCCATTATCTATTTTTTTTTGTTATCCTCATCACCTTACTCTTTCCTATATTCACTTTTAATTTCCTTCTTTTACATACCCTACCAAACTTATCCACCAACCTCTGCAACTTCTCTTCAGAATTCCCATCCCCTGGTAAAGTATATGGTAGAGTTATTACTGAAAGAATTAAGAGTAAGACAAAGAGTAGGATAGCAGATGATCAAGGGGGCTTTAGGAAAGGTAGGGGGTGTGTAGACCAAGTGTTTACAGTGAAACATATAGGTGAACAGTATTTAGATAATGGTAAAGAGGTTTTTGTGGCATTTATGGATTTGGAAAAGGCATATGACAGGGTGGATAGGGACGCAATGTGGCAGATGTTGCAAATGTATGGAATAGAAAGTAGGTTACTGAAAGCAGTGAAGAGTTTTTAAGAGGATAGTGAGGTTCAAGTTAGAGCATGTAGGAGAGAGGGAGATTATTTCCCAGTAAAAGTAGGCCTTAGACAAGAATGTGTGATGTCACCATGGTTGTTCACTATATTTATAGATGGGGGTTGTAAGAGAAGTGAATGCGTGGGTGTTGGCAAGAGGTGTGGGGTTAAAAGATAAAGAATCTAACACAAAGTGGGTGTTGTCACAGTTGCTCTTTGCTGATAACACTGCTTTTGGGAGATTCTGTAGAGAAGTTGCAGAGGTTGGTGGACGAGTCTGGTAGGGTATGTCAAAGAAGAAAATTAAAAGTGAATATAGGAAAAAGTAAGGTGATGAGGATAACAAAAAAATTAGGTGATGAAAGATTGGATATCAGATTGGAGGGAGAAAGTATGGAGGAGGTCAATGTGTGGTGTGAATATAATGCAGAGAATCCGTAGTTTGGAGATTAGGAGGAGGTGTGGGATTACCAAAACTATTATCCAGAGGGTAGAGGAGGGGTTGTTGAGATGGTTTGGACATGTAGAGAGGATGGGACGAAATAGAACGACTTCAAGAGTGTATAAATCTGTAGTGGAGGGAAGGTGGGTTAGGGTTCGGCCTAGGAATGAAATATTTACACTAATTAATAAATAAGATTTTTTTTTTATTAACACATCGGCCGTTTCCCACCAAGGCAGAGTGGCCCGACAAAGAAAAACTTTCATCATCATTCACTCCATCACTGTTTTGCCAGAGGCATGCTTACACTACAGCTACAAAACTGCAACATTAACACCCATCCTTCAGAGTGCCAGCACTGTACTTCCCATCTCCAGGAATCAAGTCCGGCCTGCCGGTTTCCCTGAAACCCTTCATAAATGTTACCTTGCTCACACTCCAACAGCACGTTAAGTCCCAAAAACCACCTGTCTCCATTCGCTCCTATCAAACACGCTCACGCACGCTTGCTGGAAGTCCAATCCCCTCGCACACAAAACCTCCTTAACCCCCTCCATCCAACCTTTTCTAGGCCAACCCCTACCCCGCCTGCCTTCCCCTACAGATTTATACGCTCTTCAAGTCATTCTATTTTGTTCCATCCTCTCTATATGTCCAAACCATCTCAACAACCCCTCCTCAGCTCTCAGAAAATACAGTGTAAATATCAAATATTTACACTTGCCTTGCAAGAGATGGTGGCAGAGGGCAGCGTTGGTCTCAGTGCCCCTATATTACTACCTCAAACAACAATGGAGTTAAGTTTCGTGCCGTCATTTTTCTATCGCTTAACTTACTTGCTACACTGTTAATGCTACAGTTTATCCAGGACTCTAGTCCAACTAAATCAATTAACCGGTTTCCCTGAATCCCTTCACTAAATATTACCCTGCTCACACTCCAACAGCTCGTCATGTCCCAAAAACCATTCGTCTCCATTCACTCCTATCTAACACACTCACACATGCTTGCTGGAAGTCCAAGCCCCTCGCCCACAAAACCTCCTTTACCCCCTCCCTCCATCCTTTTCGAGGACGACCCCTACCCCGCCTTCCTTCCCCTACAGATTTATACGCTCTCCAAGTCATTCTACTTTGATCCATTCTCTCTAAATGACCAAACCACCTCAACAACCCCTCTTCAGCCTTCTGACTAATACTTTTAGTAACTCTCACACCTCCTCCTAATTTCCACACTCCGAATTTTCTGCATAATATTTACACCACACATTGCCCTTAGACAGGACATCTCCACTGCCTCCAGCCACCTCCTCACTGCAGCACTTGCAACCCATGCTTCACACCCATATAAGAGTGTTGGTACCACTATACTTTTGTACATTCCCTTCTTTGCCTCCATGGATAACGTTTTTTTTGTCTCCAAAGATATCTTAATGCACCACTCACCTTTTTTCCTTCATCAATTCTATGGTTAACCTCATCCTTCATAAACCCATCTGCTGACAAGTCAACTCCCAAATATCTGAAAACATTAACTTCTTCCATAATCCCTCTCTCTCCATTGTGATATCAAATTTTTCATTATTTAACCCTTTGACTGTCGCAACCCCTAATCCTGAGGTGTCTCCTGTTGTCGCAAAATTTTTGAAAAAAAAAAAAAAAAAATAAATTCTTACGAAATGATAGAAAATCTTTTCCCGATGATAATGACACCAAAAGTATGAAATTTAATGGAAAACATACGGAATTACGCTCTCGCGAAGTTAGTTATCTCGGCGATATATACGCATCAGCAATTTCGCCGACTTTGAGCCCTATTTTCGGCCAATTCCATTGTCTCAGTCGACCAAACTCATAGCTATTTCTTTAGAACTTCATTTGTTCTATCAATTGAGTACAAGAAACCACCAATTTACCGATTTCAACTACCCAATAAAGTGATCAGAAATTGGCAATTTGGCCAATTTCATGCAAAATAAAAAAGTTGTCAATTTCAAAATAGGGTCCAGAATAAACAATGCAGACATTCCTGGCACTAAAATAAGATGTTATCTGTTCATTAGTCACGTCTTTATGCCCCTCTTATATTACTCTTGCTTTCTATTTTGATTTTTTATTCACACAAAAAATTGAAGATTTACTATTATACAGACTAATGCATTATTGTAAAAATGGTATAAATAATATCAGTGCAAATGTGAAAGAATATTAGACTCACCAGTTGATGTGTATTGGACGCATGGCGTGATTTGTTTACTCTTGAACATTGGCAAACATCGAACATTTTTCCTACTTTGAGCTCAATTTCAAGGTCGTTTTCATCATGAAACTAATCAAAATCATCTCTACTTCTGTAGTATGTTTACCATTCTATCAAATAAGACCAAGAAAAAGAGAATACAATCATAAATAATATACGAAAATACACCTCAAAGTCGGCGTTTTAATCCAAAAACACGGTCGGGTTTTTTTTTTCATTATGCACTGCGTGCTGCAGGATTTTTTTATACAGTGCACACTGACCACACAGACCCATTCTCTCATATGTGGGCCTACCAGCTTTCTCCCACTTGATTTGAAGCCGCTAGAATTTTTGAGTATATATAAGTCCGAAACAGTGACTTGTAAGACGTATATATACAACCAAAACAAGTCAAAGGGTTAAATCGTTTGATACCCTTATCATCTTACTCTTATCTATGTTCACTTTCAACTTTCTACCTTTACACACTCTCACAAACTCTTCCACTAACCTTTGCAACTTAGTATCATCAGTATCATCATAGTATCATCAGCAAAAAGTAACTGTGTCAACTCCCATTTTGCATTTGATTCCCCATAATTTAATCCCACCCCTCTCCCCAACACCCTAGCATTCACTTCTTTTACAACCCCATCTATAAATACGTATATTAAACAACCATGGTGACATTACACATCCCTGTCTAAGACCTACTTTTACCGGGAAGTAATCTCCTACACACCCTAATCTGAGCCTCACTATCCTCATAAAAACTCTTTACAGCCTTTAGCAACTTACTACCTATTCCATCCACTTGCAACATTTGCCACATTGCTCCCACTATCATATGCCTTTTCTAAACCATAAATGCAATGAAAACTTCCCTACCTATATCTAAATACTGTTCACATATATGCTTCAATGTACACACTTGATCTACACATTTCTTACCCACTCTAAAGCCTCCTTGCCCATCTGCAATCCTACTCTCTGTCTTACCTCTAATTCTTTCAATAATAACCCTATCGTACATTTTACCTGGTATACTCAGCAAACTTATTCCCCTATAATTCTTACAATGGCGATTAAAATGCCAGGAGCAAGGGGCTAGTATCCCCTTCTCCTGTATATATTACTAAATGTAAAAGGAGACACTTTCGTTTTTCCTTTTGGGCCACCCCGCTTCAGTGGGAAATGGCCGATGTGTTGAAAGAAAGAAGAATTCTTACAATCTCTTTTATCCCCCTTCCCTTTATATAAAGGAACTATACATGCTCTCTGCCAATCCCTAAGTACCTTCCCCTCTTTCATACATTTATTAAACAAAAATATCAACCACTCCAACACTATATCCCCCCCTGCTTTTAACATTTCTGTCATGATCCCGTCAGTTCCAGCTGCTTTACCCCTTTCATTCTACGTAATGCCTCACACACCTCCCCCACACTCACCTCCTGCTCTTCTTCACTCCTAAACAATGTTATACCTCCCTGGCCAGTGCATGAAATTACCGCCTCCTTTTTTTCACCGACATTTAAAAGTTCCTCAAATTATTCCCGCCATCTACCCAATACCTCCAACTCCCCATCTACTAACTCCCCTACTCTGTTTTTAACTGACAAATCCATTTGTTCCCTAGGCTTTGTTAACTTGTTTATTTCACTCCAAAAAATTTTCTTATTTTCAGCAAAATTTCTTGACAGAGCCTCTCCCACTCCATCTGCTCTCCTTTTGCACTCTCTCACCACTCTCTTCACCTTTCTTCTACAGTGGACCCTCGGTTTTCGTTCACCTCCAAACTCGAACAATTATGTAAGTGTATTTTCATAAGTGCTTTTGTAAGTGTATTTTTGGGGGTCTGAAATGACTAATCTAATTTACATTTGTCCTTATGGGAACAAATTCGATCGGTAACGGCACTCAAACAGCATTCTGCAAAGAATTTTCAACAAAATCCGAGGGTCCACTGTACTTTCCATATACAGTGGACCCCCGAGTTACGAGCACCCCGGAAATCGTACAATTATGTAAGTATAATATTGTAAGTGCTTTTGTAAGTGTATTTTTGGGGGTCTGAAATGGACTAACCTACTTGACATTACAGTGGTACCTCGGTTATCGATGGCGTCGGATACCGATAAAATCGGTTAGCGATACATTTTTACGTCAAAATATTGACTCAGTTTACGATGATCCGTTCGGTTTACGATCTTTGCCCCGAACGCGTCCGCGTGGCCCAGCTGTGTGGGCACTCCAGGGAGCGTCAGTGTGCTATTGTTTACAAGCGAGAGCGAACACCACACACACATTCATACCAGTATATTGTCATTACATATTCCACTGTTTTTAGTGCTTGCAACTGCTAAATAAGCTACCACGGGTCCAAAGAAAGCTCCTAGTGCCAGCCCTGTGGTAAAGAGGCTCAGAAATAAAGTAGAACTGAAGGAGATAATAGAAAAATATGAAAGTGGAGTGAGCATCACTGAGCTGGCCAGGCTGTATGGTAAAGCCTATTCTACCATCGCTACCATTGTGGCCAAGGGAAATACACGTAAAATTAAGGAAGCTGTTGTTGCGAAAGGTGCATATGTGATCACAAAACAGAGATCGCAAGTGCTGGAAGATGTGGAAAATTTGTTGTTGGTGTGGATCAACGAGAAACAGTTAGCAGGAGATAGTGTTTCGCAGGCAATAATATGTGAAAAAGCAAGGCAGTTGCATGATGATCTCGTCAAGAAAATGCCTGCAACGAGTGCTGAAGTGAGCGAATTTAAAGCCAGCAGAGGCTGGTTTCAAAGATTTAAGAATTGAAGTGGCATACATAGTGACGCAGCCAGTTGTGACAAAAGTGCGGCTGAAAATATGTGCAGGAATTCCAGGGGTACATAGAGGCTGAACAATTCCAACCCCAACAAGTGTTCAATTGTGACGAAACAGGCATGTTTTGGAAGAAAATGCCAAACAGGTCCTACATTACACAGGAGGAAAAGGCACTCCCAGGACATAAGCCTATGAAAGACAGGCTAACTCTCATGATGTGTGCTAATGCCAGTGGTGATTGCAAAGTGAAGCCTTTACTGGAGTATCATTCTGAAAATCCCTGAGTGTTTGGCAGATGCAGTATCATCAAGTCTAATTTGTGTGTGATGTGGAAGTCTAACAAAAAGGCATGGGTCATAAAGGACATTTTCTTAGATTGGTTCAATGGCGTGTTTGGCCCCAGTGTGAAGAAATATCTCAAGGAAAATAATTTGCCACTTAAGTGCCTCCTCATACTAATGGACAATACTCCTTGTCATCCTCCAACCTTGGTAGAGAAAATTGTGGAGGACTTTAAGTTCATCAAAGTGAAGTTCTTGCCCCCTAATACCACTCCTCTCCTCCAGCCCATGGACCAGCAGGTCATTTCAAACTTTAAAAAACTCCACACCAAAGCAATGTTTCAAAAGTGCTTTGATGTGACCACAGACATGAATATAACCCTAAGAGACTTTTGGAAAAATCATTTCCATATCCTGCATTGTGTAAACCTTATAGGTAAGGCTTGGGAGGGAGTGACTACGAAGACTTTGAACTCTGCCTGGAGAAAATTGTGGCCAGACTGTGTCCTAGAGAGGGATTTTGAAGGTTTTGGGGCTGAGCCTCAGAACCCTGAGCCTGCGCCTGAGCCTGTTGTGGAAGAAATTGTGGAACTGGGCAAGTCCATGGGGTTGGAGGTGAGTGGTGAGGATGTGGAAGAGTTGGTGGAGGAGAACAATGTAGAGCTAACCACTGAAGATCTGCAAGAACAGCAACAGCAACAAGAGACCACAGGTCATGACAATGGTGCAGAGGAGGAGGAGGTGGAACAGAGATGGAAGAAGGTGCCTTCTTCAGTGATTAAGGAGATTTGTGGAATGTGGAGCAGGGTGCAAGGCTTTATGGATGAATATCACCCTAACCATGCTGTTGCAGGCCATGCTGGCAACCTGTACAATGACACTGTGGTGTCCCATTTCAGGGATGTTTTAAAGAATCGCCAGACACAGAGCTTCCTGGACAGATTTTTTGTTAGAGAGGAGTCCAGTGACTCTCAACCTGGTCCTAGTGGCATTAAAAGAAAAAGGCCAGTAACCCCAGAAAAGAACTTGGTACCTGCAGTGTTAATGGAAAGGGATTCCCCTTCCAAACACTAGCATACTACTCCATCCTTTCCCCTCCTCCCGTCTTCCACACATCAACAACTCTTCAATAAATGTAAGTGACATGTTATTGTACTATATTTACACGTATTTCTTTATTGTTCATAAAATTGTGTATTATTTAATGTCAAAAAGTTCTAAAAAATATTTTATTTTACTACTTTTGGAAGTTTGGAACGGATTAATTTTATTTCCATTATTTCTTATGGGGAAAATTGATTTGGATAACGATAAAATCGGTTACCGATATGCCCTCTGTGACGGATTAATATCGCTAACCGAGGTACCACTGTATTCCTTAAGGGAGTAAATTCGTTTGGTAATGGCACTTGAGCAGGCTTCTGGAATGAATTTTGCTCGTTACTCGGGGGTCCACTGTACTCTGCTCTTCTATTAACACTTCTGTTTTGTAAAAACCTCTCATAAGCTCTTTTATCACACCCTTTACTTCTTCATTCCACCACTCACTCCTCTTTCCTCCTGCACCCACCCTCCTATAGCCACAAACTTCTGCCCCACATTCTAATACTGCATTTTTAAAACTATCCCAACCCTCTTCAACCCCCCCCCCCACAACTCATACTTGCACTAGCCCACCTTTCTGCCAATAGTTGCTTATATCTCACTCTAACTTCCTCCTCCCTTAGTTTATACACTTTTACCTCTCTCTTACTTGCTGTTGCCATTTTCTTTTTGTCCCACCTACTTTTTACTCTAACTGTTGCTACAACTAAATAATGATCCTAGGAAAGGTTGGAGGGAGGGGGTAAAAGAGGTTTTGTGTGCGAGGGGCTTGGATTTCCAGCAAGCATGCGTGTGCGTATTTGATAGGAGTGAATGGGAACAAATGGTTTTTAATACTTGACGTGCTGTTGGAGTGTGAGCAAAGTAACATTTATGAAGGGATTCAGGGAAACCGACAGGCCGGACTTGAGTCCTGGAGATGGGAAGTACAGTGTCTGCACTCTGAAGGAGGGGTGTTAATGTTGCAGTTTTATAACTGTAGTGTAAAGCACCCCTCTGGCAAGACAGTGATGGAGTGAATGATGACGAAAGTTTTTCTTTTTCGGGCCACCCTGCCTTTGTGGGAATCGGCTGATGTGTTAATAAAAAAAAAATATATATATATATCCATTGCCCCTCTATAAACATGTACATCCTGAAGCCTACCCATCAACCTTTTATCCACCAATACATAATCTAACAAAGTACTTTCATTACATGCTACATCAAACCTTGTATACTTATTTATCCTCTTTTTCATAAAATATGTATTACTTATTAAAAAAACCTCTTTCTACACATAGCTCAATTAAAGCCTCCCCATTTAAATTTACTCCTGGCACCCCAAATTTATCTACTACTCCCTCCACAACATTTTTACCCACTTTAGCATTAAGATCCCCAACCACAAGTACTCTCTCACTTGGTTCAAAACTTCCCACGCACTCACTCAACATTTCCCAAAATCTCTCTCTCTCTCCTCTACACTTCTCTCTTCTCCAGGTGCATAAACACTTACTATAACCCACTTTTCACATCCTGATTATTCAACATTATTGCCACTACTTTAGCTCTAACTCTATTTGAAACCCCCGACCTAATCCCATTTATTTTTCCCCACTGAAACTCTCCTACCCCTTTCAGCTTTGTCTCACTTAAAGCCAGGACATCCAGCTTCTTTTCATTCATAACATCTACAATCATCTCTTTCTTATCATTCGCACAACATCCACGCACATTCAGACATCTCACTTTTGACGGTTTTCTTCTTTTTCTTTTTAGGAATCTATACAGGAAAAGGGGTTACTAGCCCATTGTTCACGGAATTTTAGTTGACTTTTACAACACACATGGCTTACGGAGGAAAGATTCTTATTTCACTTCCCCATGGATATGAAAGGAAAAGTAATAAGATAAAATCAAAGAAAACTCAGATGAGTGTGTATACAAAACATGTACATGTATGTGTAGTGTGACCTAAGTGTAAGTAGGTGTCCATATCCACAGTTCATCACAATCACTTTACCATTTACAATCAACTGGTACAGGGCTTGGGTCATTGCATATGGGAAAATTTTTATTCATATAGCAAATTACCATAATGGTAGAAATGGATTCACCGCATGACAGAACTGGCATAAAACAAAACTGCATAGAGGGAAACCTGTGCTGAACAACACTAGAGCAAAGCTCAAGAAGTGGACAGTGAGAGAGATGAAAGTGAAGATGGTGAGGAGTAAACAAGCAATACAATACATACCACGACAGGTATGTTGAAATAATATAAAATACTTGTTGGCAATACTATATATCATTTTCAAAATTCATACCATGGTTCAAAAATTTTCTCTGGAAAATTATTGCAATAGTTGTTAAAAACTACAAGTGAATCTTAAAAAAAATGTAAAAATATGATGAAAGTAGGAATAATTAGCGTACAAAATTTATACCTGTGACTTACCGAGTGTGGACCATCAATCACTTTGACAATATCCTTCACTTGGATTGTATTTCTCTCAGAGTCAAGGGCCATGGCACGACGGTTTTCCTTCTTTTTGTGGACTGCTTGAGGTTTGACATGAACCAGCTTACCATGCATGTTCAAGACTTGGAAGTTCTCCTTCTCCAATCTCACAATGACTGCAACTGTCTGTGCACTACACAGAGGTTGAATGTTAATTTCAAGTACCGAGAGAAAGCTGTTTAACTTAATACATACATAAAGAATTATCAGACATTAGCTGAACAGACACAATGGGCACTGCATTTGTAATGTGGTGGGCATTTTGACTTTTAACCCTTTCACTGTCTTCCACATACAGTGGTACCTCGAGTTACGATATTTTTTCGTTCGAGAATGCTGTTCAAGTGCCATTACCAAACGAATTTATTCCCATAAGGAATAATGTAAAATAGACTAGTCCTTTTACACCCCCAAAAATATACTTACAAAAGCATTTAAAAAAATAAACTTGCATAAAAGGGCGATTTTGGGGACCATCGTAACTCGAGGTACCACTGTATATCTATGTGACGGGCCAGTAGCATTTGCATAGATCCTCGCATGAATTATAACACTTTCAAATATGCTCAGTGGCAAATTATGTCCTAGACATGAGAGAATGGGTGTGTTGTATAAAACATCCTGCTCCACACAGTGAATGATGGGACCAGATCACCACTCATCTTGTGTTTGGATGAAAACAGAAATTTGTGACATACTCTATGGTGGTTTGTATGGATTTATTAGCTTTCTTGGTGTCAACTGATAGTCTGGAAAACATATTAGTGAAATAGAGATGCTTTTGTTTGGCTTCAGACAAGAAATGGCCTGAAATAGGCACCAAAGTGACAAATAGATTTTTGAAAGGAAGGTAAGGGTAGCATAGGGTAGGTTAGCACAGGGAAGGGTAGGGTTATAAGGTATGGTAAGATAGGATAAGATTGGGTAGAATAGGGAAGGGTAGGGAAGTGTGGAGGGAAGGGGAAGAGAGGGGAGAAGAGGGTAGAGTAGGGGATGGTAAGGGAAGGGAGGGGAGTGTAAAATAGGGTTGTGTTGGATAGGGTACATTAGGGTGGGGTAGGGGACGGTAGAAGTCATCCTCAGTCTGTTTTCTGATGTTTTACTAGGTTTGCTTCAAGTACTGGATGTCCTTAACCATGACCAAGCATTCTTGGTTATGGCTTATTAGCCAAGAAATAGGAAAAAAAAAATCATGATTTTTTGTGACGAATTCAAAATGGAGAGCAAAAGTTACATAGGAGAGGCCTGGGGATGTAATTAATGAACAGCAGGAAGGTTGCTTTAGAGGCTTAAATGCCTACATTTGTTGCAAATAGAATAAAACTAGCCAAATTATCAAATTCTAGGGGCTTTATAGGGTAGTTCTGATGATTAAATGTACAGCTCCTTGCTATTATCAAATAGTATGGAAGGGATACTAGCAAAATAGCCAGGAACTGGATCTGTTGAGCACTAGAATCAGCCTAAAACAGACTTCAAAGAGCGGAAAAAACTGATGATGCATAAGTGCTCCACAACCTCCAATTTCATGCCTGTTTAATTCTGTAAAAGATTGCTGCCATTTTGGAAAAAAAAAAAATGGTGACTGAGAAACGGCTTTCAATTTGGGAGGTGTAGACAGTGAAAAGGTAAATTTGAACAATAAATTACAACTGGAAAGATTTACAGTACAGTATAACAAAATTATTTTAATGAGTAGTAGTTTTATATGCTGTATAATTATTGTACAGATGCCCCTCACTTTACAATGATTTGACTTAAAATATTTCAACTTTATGATGGTGCAACAGATACACATTCAGTTCTGTACATTTAAAAGGATAAATTTGCATTCATTTATTTACTTTTCAATACTGGTATTTAGTTAGATACAGTAATTATTTGTTTTTTTACTTATTCAGTGAGAGTAGTTATTTATTTATTATATCATATTCGACTTACGATATTTTCAACTTGCAATGGGTTCATCGGAAAGTAACCTCACTAAGTCAAGGAGCACCTATATTGCTAAAATGTTAAGTTATTTGTAGAGACCTTGATACAAGAGGTGCAACTAATATCAGATTAGCTGAGCAAAAACAGCTAGTGAAATGCATTAATGAGCAGTACTCACTCCAGAGACACTAAGTCTCCCCACTGGAACTGTCCAAGAGAGTCAACACCAGTAGCAACGTCTGCACAAAGCTGCAGGTCACGGGGTAACACCTAAACAAAAAATATGATTAATAATTTGCCTATTAATTTACAAGATTTTATATAACACCCTAGCCAGATTTGATAGAGAGAGAGAGAGAGAAAAAGAGAGAGACTGACAAAGAGAGACAATAACATCACATCAAATAACAGTTTTCTGACTACCACTCACTTCTTTGTGACCGTCAATATGGCTTCAGAAAAGGTTACGCTGCTGCTGATATGTTGTTAAACCTCTCCACTAAATGGCACCAGTCACTGTATGAATCCAAAGTCAGCTGTGTAGTAGCACTGGACATTGCTGGTGCTTTCAACTAAGTATGGCACCAGTAACTCTTGGCAAAACTGAAAGAACTGGGAATTGCAGGTTCTACACTGTCTCCTCAAGGTGGATCTCTAAGTGTGGGTCTCAATGGGACAGTGTCAGCAAGACATCCAATGGGGCAAGTGTTCCACAGGGAAGTGTGCTTGGGCCATTGTTATGGAATGCCTACTTCAGTGACCTCCTTCATCTCATCCCAGAATCCCATGGATATGCAGATGACTGTACTCTGACATTTACTTATCCAAGAGAGGAAATGCCAGCTACTCTAAGCTACATCAATCACCAGATAAGAGCTATATCTGCCTGGGGAAACCAATAGCAGGTAACATTTGCTCCTGAGAAAACACAAATGATGATGGTCTCTAGGTAGCATGATGGTAATGCCAGATAAGTAGCAAGTATGAGAGCAAGAGCAAAACAAGATGCCTCATCTCTCGCCTGGACCTAGCCTAGATAGATCTGTCATTTCAGCAGAGCCTTCAACACTGGAGGGATGTGGGTGGCCTTACTGTTATGTACAAGGCCAATATTGTCAAAGTACCACACTTGGCTCCATTCCTAGGATAGCGAGAAGTGAACTTCTACACTACAAGATGGGCAGTAAGCAGCAACTTCACTGTGACTGTACTCTTCTCCAAAACATCACTTTATCCGAGAACATTTATTTCTACAATGATTCGAGTCTGGAACACATTCATACAGCATAATGTTTTTTTTATTTTTTTTTATTATTATTAACACATCGGTAGTTTCCCACCAAAGCAGGGTGGCCCAAAAAAGAAAAACTTTCATCATCATTCACTCCATCACTGTCTTGGCAGAGGCGTGCTTACACTAGTTATAAAACTGCAACATTAACACCCCTCCTTCAGAGTGCAGACACTGTACTTCCCATCTCCAGGACTCAAGTCCGTCCTGCCGGTTTCCCCGAATCCCTTCATAAATGTTACCTTGCTCACACTCCAACAGCACGTCAAGTCCTAAAAATCATTTGTCTCCATTCGCTCCTATCAAATACACTCACGGATGCTTGCTGGAAGTCCAAGCTCCTCGCACACAAAACCTCCTTTACCCTCTCCCTCCAACCTTTCCTAGGCCGACCCCTACCCCACCTTCCCTCCACTACAGATTTATACACTCTCGAAGTCATTCTATTTTGTTCCATCCTCTCTACATGTCTGAACCACAACCCCTCCTCAGCCCTCTGGATAATAGAGTTTTGGTAATCCCGCACTTCCTCCTAATTTCCTAACTACGAATTCTCTGCATTATATTCACACCACACATCACCCTCAGACATGACATCTCCACTGCCTCCAGCTTTATCCTTGTTACAACATTCAGCATAATGTTATCAACAAAATAAAGTCAGCTGATCAAATGAAACTGCTGGCCCACAGATGGCTCCAACTTCATCCTGTTCCCTATCTGTATGTATCATAACAATAAAAGGGCTTTTAAATGAGCTGATGCAGGTAATAGCTCTTAGCTGGTAAATAAAGTTAAGAATCCTTAACCAAACCTTGTAAAACCATGTATAAAAGAGAGAGAAAGAGAGAAAGAGAAAGAAAGAGAAAGAAAGCAAGAAAAAAAGAAAGAAAAATAAAGAAATAGAAAGAGAAAGAAAGAAAGAAAGATAAAAAAGAAAGAGAAAGAAAGAGAAAGAAAGAAAAAGAAAGAAAGAGAAAGAAAGAGAGAGAGAGAGAGAGCTGTGTCAAAACTGTCAGTGGTGACAATAAGGCAGGAGGTGCATCTTCTTCTTAAATCGATTGACCAAGAAAAGGCTGTGGGCCCAGACAAGCTGAGCCCAAGTTTGCTGAGAAGATATGCAGACCAGCTAGCAGCACCTCTAACTCGCATCTTTCAGCACTGCCTAGTAGAGTGTAAATGGCCTTCTCTGTGGAAAGAGGCAAATGTAGTCCCTGTTCACAAAAAAAAAGAGCAGAGCAGAAATCAGCAACTACAGACCAGTGTCACTCTTGTCAATCACTGGCAAGATCCTCTAGACAATAATCTCAAGACAAATCACAGAGTTTTTAGACTACAACTCACTACTTTGTGATCGTCAATATGGCTTCAGGAAATGTTACTCTGCTGCTGATCTGTTGTTAAACCTCTCCACTAAATGGCACCAGTCACTAGACGAATCCAAAGTCAGCTGTGTGGTAGCACTGGATATTGCTGGCGCTTTCGACCGAGTGTGGCACCAGGGCCTCTTGGCAAAATTGCAAGCACTGGGAATTGCAGGTTCTACACTATGTCTCCTCAGTGATTACCTTCATGGTAGATCTCTAAGGGTAGTTCTCAATGGAACAGAATCAACAAGACATCCTATTGGGGCAAGCGTTCCACAAGGAATTGTGCTTGGGCCATTGTTATGGAATGTCTACTTCAATGACCTTCTTCATATCATCCCAGAATCCCATGCATATGCAGATGACTGTACTCTGACATTTACTTATCTGCGACTGCTTGACAGAGTAGAGAACAGAGCAAGACGTCTGACATCTCTCGCCTGGATCCATCCTGGATAGATCTGTCATTTCAGCAGAACCTTCAACACAGGAGGGATGTGGGTTGCCTTACTGTTATGTACAAGGACAACAATATCAAAGTACCACACTTGGCTCCACTTTGAGGACAGCGAGAAGCAACCTTCTATATCACAAGATGGGCAGAAAGCGGCAAGTTCACTCTGGCTGTACTATTCTCCAGAACATCTCTTCATCTGAGATCATTTATCCCCAGGATGACTAGAGTCTGGAACACGTTTGTACAGCATAATGATATAAACGAGATAGTCAGTAGATCAAATAAAAATGCTGGCCCACAGATGTCTCCAACTTCAACCTGTTCCCTACTTGTATGTTTCGTAACAGTAAAAATGCTTTCAAATGAACTGATGTAAGTAACAGCTCTTAGCTTGTCAATAAAGTTACTAATCCTTATCATGTGAATAAAGTTAGGGATCTTGAACCTAACCTTGTCAAACACACACACACACACACACACACAAAAAAAAAAAAAAAAAAAAAAAAGAGAGAGAGAGAGTGAAAGAGAAAGAAAAAGTGAAGAGAGAGAGAGAGGACAAAATTACAGAGTACTGTACCTTCAGTTCATGCATGGTTAAGTCAGAGAAGAGAACAATCATGTTTTCCTCCACTCTAACAATCAGTCCAGTGTCACCTTCATATCTCCCGGCAATAACTTTCACATGATCACCTTGATTGAAGTATTTCTTCAGTTCATGAGACAAAAATTCTAGTTCATCTTTCAAGTCTTCATGTTTTGGTAAAATGGTGATTTTGTTTCCATCTACACGTGTCACAGAGCCCATCAAGTTCATCAGTTCACCTTCGATTACCTCTACATTATCACCTGGGGCAAAACTATGGCCCTCATCTTCACGGCCAGTAGTGGTAAGCTGCAAAGGTAAAAAAAACATTACCCTGTACATACTTATTAATACTGGAAATCAAGTGGTATCATAAATTTAGGCTTAACACACATATATATATATACATGTATATATATATATATACATCTACAGAATATTTGTAATCAAATCTCTTAAAATGGCATTCCTCTATGGCATTCTTTTGACCAAGTCATTTACCCACCTCCATGTCGGCCAAGCTCTGTTCTTCGAACTTTTCCAGTTCACTCAAGGTTGGCTTTACACCATCAGCCATAATAGCAGAGATGGCAAACGTCTTATACAGATAACCCTTGTGTGTAAAACGGTTTCCTTCAAATATAAGGAAGTCACCATCTTGAGTAACCTCACCACCAATGGCACGAATGGCATCATTATCAAAGAGTTTTTGTGGTGGTCGCCGAAACTTCTTTCTCTTGAGGTCATTATCCGACTGACTAGTTCTAGAATTTTTCAAAAAGGTATACAGTATGAGAAAATTTTAAATATTTCAAATAATTCTGCTATGCAAGAAGAAACAGTATTTTCTTTTCTTAGCATGTCGGCCCTTTCCCACTGAGGTAGGGTGACCCAAAAAAGAAAGAAAAAACTTTCATCATTCATACATAATCACTGTCTTTGCAGAGGCACTCAGATTCAACAGAAACAGTATATCATTAGTAATTAATAAGGCAAGATTGTTTTGCAACAAATATGATTACAGTACAGTACAGTGAAACTCCAGATTTCGTACGCACCGAATATCGTACATTTCGGATTTTAAACACTTTTTTGGGAGAAATTTTGGTCCGGATTTCGTACCTCCACCCGGAAATCGTACGTATCAGACACGTCTGCCCACCTGGGATGCTGCCACTCATGTGTATGTGTCTCAGTCTGGCTCTGTCACTGGTCGAGTGAGCATTACATTTTGTAATAATCCATTGTTTTTTGTGCAACTGCGAAATAAGCCACCATGGGCCCAAAGAAAGTTCCTAGTGCCAGCCCTTTGGTAAAGAAGGTGAGAAACACAATAGAATTCAAGAAAGAGATTGTAGAGATGGTTGGAGGTGAGTGGTCAGGATGTGGAAGAGTTGGTGGAGGACCACAGGGAAGAGCTAACCACTGAAGAGCTGCAAGACCTTCATCTGGAACAGCAACAGACCACAACTGAGGAAATTGCTTCAGAGGAGGAGGAAGAGAGGGGAGAAGGTGCCTTCTTAAGCAATTAAGGACATGTGTGCAAAGTGGAATGAGTTGCAAAATTTTGTGGAGAAATATCACCCTGACAAAGCTGATACAAGCCGTATCTGCAACATGTTCAGTGACAATACCTTGTCCCAGTTTAGGCAAATCTTAGAGAGATGCCAGAAACAGAGCACTCTGGACAGATTTTTAGTGCGACAGGGGTCCAGTGCCAGTAAAAGACAAAGAAGGGAAGTAACCCCAGATAGGGACTTGATACCTGAAGTCCATATGGAAGGGGATTCCCCCTTCAAACAATAAGCTCTCCTCTCTCTCCCCTTCTCGCTTTCTTCCATACGCCAACAAGTCTTCAATAAAGGTATGTAATAGTGATTTAAATGTTCATTTATCCATTTCATTAGTGTTTTATATTTATTTCTCATTGTTTTCTGTATGTAAAACTATAGTCTTCAAAAAAAAAATTTTTTTTTTTAATATTTCTGGATGTCTGGAACAGATTAATTGTATTTACTGTACATTATTTCTTATGGGAAATATTACTCCTTTTTTTGTACGTTTCGGATTTAGATAGACCTTCTGGAATGGATTAAGTAAGAAATCCAGAGTTCCACTGTACTTCAAAAATCATCCTATGATTTCATAAGAATACCAGTATAATTACAAAAATATTAAATTTCTTTGTTACCTAAGAGCACCACGCATGCGTGTGTAGTCGATACGAGGAATGAGCTTAAGGTGTACAGTGTTTTGTGAGGCATCCACATAATCCACCTGTGCAAGATCATCCTTGAAGATACCTGAAAATGTCCATCTAAATGATGCATTTTGCATAAATAGTAAAACTTTTGATTTGCATTTACATCATTTTATTTAAGTTTAAAAAAAAAAAACGTGTAGGTAGACATTTTTTTTTCACTTGCATAAGGGATGCATTCAAATGATGCATAGGTAGAATGAAGACTGCTACTTTGTTTTACTTGCATAAACAACTATTAAGTTCCATCTGTACCTGCACTGATAAATTAAGTACAGTTGTCCCCCGAGTTACGTACACCACAGGAAATCGTACAATTATGTAAGTATAATATTGTAAGTGCTTGTGGAAGTGTATTTTTGGGGGTCTGAAATAGACTAACCTACGTGACATTTTTCCTTAAGGGAGTAAATTCGTTCGGTGATGGCGCTTGAGCAGGCTTCTGGAGTGAAGTTTTTATGATACTCGGGGGACCACTGTATAGTAAATGAAGGTTCCTATACAGTACTGAATAATATACAGCCTCTCCTTACTTAATGACGTTGTTCTGTTCCTAAGACCATGTCAGTAAGCAAATTTGTCGCTAAGTGAGGAGCATACTATAATGGTAGAGAGTTTCTCAACCATCTTTGATATTGTTTTAATGTCACTTTTGCACCAGTTATAACATTTCTGGTATATTTTTAAATGTTTATACAGTAGTGTACTGTATAATGTAATAAACAGAACTGAGGAAATCAGCTCTAATATACATTATTTAGGTATGCATACTGGTCAGAGCCCCCATCGCAAGTCCGAGTCATCGGTAAACGAGTATGTTGCTAAGTGAGGAGAGGCTGTATTATGGGTGCCTACATAGAGTTCCTGTTTAAATTCTAAAGAGTTACATACTAACCCGGCTAAGTGCCTGGATAATTAAGGCACTTGCCATTTTTTACATGCAAAATTACAGTCTCTGAAGAAAAAATCATTGGACCAAAATCCAAATAAAAAAGTTTACCACCAATCGTACACCAAACAAAGTATTAAAAATGTAATAAAAAAAGTCAGATGATCAGATATTGATGTTTTGTATTCTCTCTGTTCCCTTGTAAAGCTCGTAAAAATTTTTGTGTATTTTATGCATCCTTTTCTATACTTATTTTGCAGCAAGTTTTATTTTTTGGCACAATGTATGAAAAAAAAAATTTAACCAGCACACATTATTAAATAACATGTCTGCAAAGTAAAGCTCAAATTGTCTCAGCTCATTTATATTACTAAAACCTTGAAAAAGCAATCTGCTTCACTTGAAAAAATGTGCAAATATCAAAATACCATACCATCTGAACCAGGGGTGTGTCAAGTATCAGTTTCAGTATTGGAGAGTATCAGCTAATTTTGATGATACTGTGTTGGTGTTGGTATTGGCCTAAAATTCATTATTTGTAACATCAAAATTTTTTGGAATTGTCCCATCACTACTCTTAACACATTACAGTACGACTAAGAGTAAAAAATATTAAAATACAATATTCAATACTATTTCACATGCTTTACCTCTCTTCAATCTGACCCATGCTCCTCGCTTCAGTGTTGGAACTTCCTTAACTACACGTAACACATCGGTCATTTGATTGATAGGTACCATCTGTGGAATCAGTGGTATGGTGAAAATGAAGCCAGTAATATTTTGAGATTAAAAATTTATTCGAGCAATTTAGGCTCATAAACCAACTATGAGAATCACAAAAAGTAATATAAAATTAAAACAAAATATTTTATAGGAAAAGAACTCTTATAATACTCACCGTCTGTCTCCATATACCAAGCCTGAGATTTGATACACCATCCATGGCTGACTTAACATGAGACTGTTTGTATGCCTCAATATAAATGTAGCCTTTCACACCTTCTGGGGCTACAACTGACTTGATCTGAAGAGGTTCTTCTGTAAATTGATACGCGATCATTTTACGCATCAGTTGCAAGCATGTTATTTTCTCCTCACCAATACGACATTTCACCATCCACAGGTTAGGATCCCTGGAAAGGATCACCATTGACAGATTAAACATTTCCTACCAAAAAGAAGAGTGGTGTTATTAAAAATATATTAACATGCTGTGGAAAAGTAGTTATTAACAATGATACATTTGTAGACCCACTCTTTTTGCTGTGCCCCCCAAAGTAAAGTGTAGGCACTTTACTTCCCACCATCAAGACTCTAGTCTGGCTAACCATTTTCCCCGAACCAACTCATAAATGTTACCTTGATCGCACTCCAGCAGCACATCAAAACATAAAAATTACTTATCTCCATTTACTGCAATCTAAGTTGGTCACACCAGCCTGCTGGATGCTCAAGACCCTAGCATTTCAGAATCTCCTTTACCCCTCCCTCCTCTAATGATCCCTACCCCTCCTACATTCTAGCAGCACACTGCTAATGTATCCCTTTTTTCTTTGATAAAAAAAGATATACACTCTCTTGGCCCTTTTATTAGGCTCTGTCTCCTCTAAATGCTACAACCATCTCAACAACCCCTTCTCAGCCTTCTGAATTATACCTCTAGTAGCCCATTCCATTTTCTAATTCTTATGCTGTGAATTCTCTGCATAATATTCACACCACATATTGCTCTCAAATATGAGATCTACACTAACCCCAGCCTCCTTCCTGCCACAACATTTAAAGTCCATGCTTCGTACGATGCATGTGTTGGTACCACTGAACTCTGCAACATTACTCCTTTTGCCTCCACAGACGAACTTCCTTTCCTTCCACAAATGCTTCAGCACACCACCTACCTTTTTTCCTTGTCTATTCTAAGGTTCAACTTGTCTTTTATTATTTGCCTATCAGTAAAACTAAATTGGAGTGTCATCTGTATACATATAAGAATTTTTATCACTGAATAGTAATTTTTTTTTTTCAACAAGTCGGCCGTCTCCCACCGAGGCAGGATGACCCAAAAAAAAAAAATCCCAAAAAAGAAAATACTTTCATCATCATTCAACACTTTCACCTCACTCATACATAATCACTGTCTTTGCAGAGGCGCTCAGATACTACAGCTGAGAATAAGTCACTCACAGGTGTCACTATCCCAGACCCCTCCTTTACAGTGCAGGTATTGTACTTCCCATTTCCAGGACTCAAGTCCAACTAAATTAACTGGTTTCCCTGAATCCCTTCAAAAAAGTTACCCTGCTCACACTCCAACAGATCGTCATGTCCCAAAAACCATTCGTCTCCATTCACTCCTATCTAACACGCTCACACATGCTTGCTGGAAGTCCAAGCCCCTCGCCCACAAAACTTCCTTTACCCCCTCCCTCCAACCTTTTCTAGGACGACCCCTACCCCGCCTTCCTTCCCCTACAGATTTATACGCTCTCCAAGTCATTCTACTTTGATCCATTCTCTCTAAATGACCTACCCACCTCAACAACCCCTCTTCAGCCCTCTGACAAATACTTTTAGTAACTCCACACCTTCTCCTAATTTCCACATTCTGAATTTTCTGCATAATATTTACACCACACATTGCCCTTAGACAGGACATCTCCACTGCCTCCAGCCTCCTCCTCGCTGCAGCATTTGCAACCCATGCTTCACACCCATATAAGAGGTTGGTACCACTATACTTTCGTACATTCCCTTCTTTGCCTCCTTGGATAACGTTTTTTGTCCCCACACATACCTCAACGCACCACTCAACTTTTTTCCTTCATCAATTCTATGGTTAACCTCATCCTTCATAAACCCATCTGCTGACACGTCAACTCCCAAATATCTGAAAACAATTACTTCTTCCATAATCCCTCTCTCCAATGTGATATCCAATTTTTCTTTATTTAAATCGTTTGATACCCTCATCGCCTTACTCTTATCTATGTTCACTTTCAACTTTCTACCTTTACACACTCTCCCAAACTCACCCACTAACCTTTGCAACTTTTATTTTCATAAGCACCATACCCTCAGCAAAAAGTAACTGTGTCAACTCCCATTTTGGATTTAATTCCCCATAATTTAATCCCACCCCTCTCCCCAACACCCTAGCATTTACTTCTTTTACAACCCCATCTATAAATATATTAAACAACCATGGTGACATTACACATCCCTGTCTAAGACCTACTTTTACCGGGAAGTAATCTCCCTCTCTCCTACACACCCTAACCTGAGCCTCACTATCCTCATAAAAACTCTTTACAGCCTTCAGTAACTTACTACCTATTCCATACACTTGCAACATTTGTCACATTGCTCCCCTATCCACTCTATCATATTTATTTTATTATTTTATTAACACATCGGCCGATTCCCACCAAGGCAGGGTGGCCTGAAAAAGAAAAACTTTCATCATATGCCTTTTCTAACTCCATAAATGCAATGAAAACTTCTCTACCTTTATCAAAATACTGTTCACATATATGCTTCACTGTAAACACTTGATCTACACATCCCCTACCCACTTTAAAGCCTCCTTGCTCATCTGCAATCCTACTCTGTGTCTTACCTCTAATTCTTCTAATAATAACCCTGCCATACATTTTACCTGGTATACTCAGTAAACTTATTCCCCTATAATTTTTACACTCTCTTTTATCCCCCACTCCAGCACTATATCCCCCCCTGCTTTTAACATTTCTGTCATGATCCCGTCAGTTCCAGCTGCTTTACCCCCTTTCATTCTACGTAATGCCTCACGCACCTCCCCCACACTCACATCCTGCTCTTCTTCACTCCTAAATGATGTTGTACCTCCCTGGCCTGTACATGAAATTACCGCCTATCTTTTTTCATCGACATTTAAAAGTTCCTCAAAATATTCCCGCCATCTACCCAATACCTCCAGCTCCCCATCTACTAACTCCCCTACTCTGTTTTTAACTGACAAATCCATTCGTTCCCTAGGCTTTCTTACCTTGTTTATCTCACTCCAAAAAAATTTCTTGTTTTCAGTAAAATTTCTTGACAGAGCCTCTCCCATTCTTTCATCCGCTCTTCTTTTGCACTCTCTCACCACTCTCTTCACCTTTCTTTTACTCTCCATATACTCTGCTCTTCTATTAACACTTCTGTTTTGTAAAAACCTCTCATAAGCTACTTTTTTCTCTTTTATCACACCCTTTACTTCTTCATTCCACCACTCACTCCTCTTTCCTCCTGCACCCACCCTCCTATAGCCACAAACTTCTGCCCCACATTGTAATACTGCACTTTTAAAACTATCCCAACTCTCTTCAACCCCCCCACTACTCACACTTGCACTAGCCCACCTTTCTACCAATAGTTGCTTATATCTCACCCTAACTTCCTCCTCCCTTAGTTTATACACTTTTACCTCTCTCTTACTTGCTGTTGCCATTTTCTTTTTGTCCCATCTACCTTTTACTCTAACTGTAGCTACAACCAAATAATGATCAGATATATCCGTTGCCCCTCTATAAACATGTACATCCTGAAGCCTACTCATCAACCTTTTATCCACCAATACATAATCCAACAAACTACTTTCCTTACGTGCTATATCATACCTTGTATATTTATTTATCCTCTTTTTCATAAAATATATTAAATATATTAAACAAAAATACCAACCACTCCAACACTATATCCCCCTGCTTTTAACATTTCTGTCATTATCCCGTCAGTTCCAGCTGCTTTAGCCCCTTTCATTCTACGTAATGCCTCACGCACCTCCCCAACACTCACATCCTGCTCTTCTTCACTCCTAAACGATGTTATACCTCCCTGGCCAGTGCATGAAATTACCGCCTCCCTTTTTTCATTGATATTTAAAAGTTCCTCAAATGCTATGTTTCAAATACTACTCCTAAAATTTTCAACATTACAAGGCAATTTGCAAATTATCCAAAGTGGATCCTTCAGTATGTCATCACATTAAAGAAGAGATTTCTAAAGAAAGCAAACCATCCAGGAAAGATGAAGTACTACAGGATCCTTAAACCTTTCACTGACTAGGGGATGCAGTCAATGGTGGTTGGAGTGTATGACATAGTTACCTCTCAGGGTTGACATTGGTGTCATGATCATCTTTATCCCATCACCCGGTGCTGCATGCATGGCTGACATTCATGTTATAAATGATAAATAATACTGATAAGTTAAAGAGTAAGACACATGGGTAACACTAGCAATCTTTACTGACGAAACATTTCACCTGCATTCCAGGCTTCATCAAGTCCATTACAGAGACTTCAGCACTGATGGAAGACAAAATAGACTAAGTTGAGAGGTAGATGATGTAATCGGCCCATCACGCTTGGAGCAAAATGATAAGCCTCTTAACTAAGAGACTTATATTATCTTGCTCCTAAGGTAATGGACTGATTACATCAACTACCTCTCAACTTCATCTTCCACCAGTACTGATGTCTCTGTAATCGAATGACAAAGCTTGCAGAACAAACAAAACATGTCAATAAAAATTCCTAGTGTTGCCTATGTGCTTAGTCCTGTAATCAACCATGTCTCTTCGGGATAGTCCTAGGCACACTACCAGACCACATGTGGCAATGTATACAGTAAACTGATGTTTCATAGGCAAATAATCATCACTTTTCCTTGCAGTAGTGTCAATGGCCAGGAAGTCAAATTCATCCCCACTGTCATCGCCATTATTACTCACATCGGTACCCAAAACCACGAGAGAATGTTAGTTTTAGCTTACTCCATAGACGTATTGAGGACACACCAAGACCTGAGGTATTTGACCATGGGTAATCAATGCTTTTAGCGATTCCCACCATTTTTTCCTGTCACTTTCGTCTCAAATCCATAGAGTTCCATTCCTAATAAATATCCTCACCATTGGAACTATCATCATTGAATAACCACTTAATCCACCTGAGTATTAACTCTGCTGGCCATGGTAAACATGGGAACTAACATGTTTTTCCCACGATGCACTGTGTGGTAGCCAATTTTTTTGTATACTGCTCACACCAACCACACAGACCCATTTTCTTATGCCTAGGACTGCCATGCCTTTTGTGCCAAATTTGTACACATTATGATTTACATGTAGTTCTACGTAAGCAAAACTAGCCCTGATCACATTACTCTATGTTACCTTGAAAGTGTTAACACCAGGAATTACAAAATTCTTTTATGAAATTTTTCTACTCTCCATATAGATCTTATGAAAGAGAATGAATATTTTAAAGGATTAAATATGAAACAAATACAAAACTTACTTAACACCAGGAAGCAGTGTCTGTTGGGTAATTTCATCGCTCATCTCTTCTCCTCCTTCACCAAAGCGCATAGCAGCTGATGACTCCTCAGCATACTTGCGGCGATAGTATTCTTCAATTTCTTCCTCACGTTCATTGCTGGAATTTGAAAACAAAGACCATTTAGTTACTTCAACTTTTAGACTATAAATATCTGCAAAAAATTAACAAACCAAAATCATACATAACATTTTCATACACCTTGCATACTAGAGTATAGCCCTATGTCATTTAAGTTGACTTCTGACATTTTGTCAAAAAATTCTTACCTTTTGCACATCTCGTGCATAAGTCTGCCCTAAGTTTTGAGGGGATAGTAGGATATCCAACAAATATTTTTTATGCCAATGTTGAACTAAAACCTCATCTGCCAACAACCAAACATAAATGTAGTACGAGAACTTCAGGAAGTGAGGCTATAAAGCTCATAAAGACAATATACAGTATATAGCATGATGAAAACCTTTAACGAGACACTTTGCTTGGAGACCAAACTCTTTCACATCATACAGTTTTGTATATAGTAAGCATGGGTATACAATATAGTTGGGAGAGCAGGTGACAAGAAGGTATGAGGTTCAAACCTGACTGTTAGGTCAGAGGAACTGAGGAACATGCGAGTCAGGGGTACTGCCAAGTGGAAACTTCCTTGGTTCTGGGTGTTGGTGTCTGTGGAATGAGCAAAAGCAGATTCAAATCATTTTCTTCTGCCCCTGTCTTTCTCAGGTACTTATCCAGGTGATTGTTATGTGGCAGTCATATTTGTGTTAAAACACAAAAGAGGTTACCATTGGTATTGACTCTCAGAGGATCAAGTATTTCCTGTGTTTTCCTTCTACAATCCAAAATGAAAGTGGCAGGAGAGCATAGACTACTGATCTTCGTGATTTTTTGAGGTACTAATTTTCTAGAAAATCTGCGCTGAAGATTCGGAGAACCCTTAAAAAAAAAAAACAATAGAACACTTCTCTTGCTTCTAGTGGGGTAATGACGCTAGAAATAACAGAGCATTCTGATATGGAGGGTTTATGGTACAAACCAAATTGAAGGGAGTTGCCAGTAGTACTTTTAAGTTTAAGAACATAAAGAAAAGTGGGTTGTTTTCCTCTTCTAAGATGAACTGAATTAAATGCTCAATAGTGTTTATTTACTTTTAAGGGGGTTTAATGCCTTTCGACTAAATTAGGTCATTAAGGTTGCATGTAACCTTTTCACCACCAGACAAGTACAGTGGTACCTCGAGTTACGATATTTTTTCGTTCGAGAATGCTGTTCAAGCGCAATTACCAAACAAATTTATCCCCATAAGGAATAATGTAAAATAGACTAGTCCTTTTACACCCCCAAAAATATACGTACAAAAGCATTTAAAAAAATAAACTTACATAAAAGGGCGATTTTGGGGACCATCGTAACTCGAGGTACGACTGTATACTTTAATTCCTAAAACAGGTATTAACTTAAAGTCTCAGCAAATATGTGCTAAGAGAACACACCTCTCTGTGCATATATTCTGTGTCAATAGTGATTAAATTGTCTCTTGAGCTGGGATAAATCATATATGTTGGGTGCTATGACAAGGATGTCGCTGACATACTGTACCTCAATCAGTATACCTAAGCATGGCTGTTGTCACAATTTCTCTGTCTCGAAGAATGCCATGTAAAAATTTGCAATGACTGCAAACTGGGGACCCCATGGGCTTACTTGTCTGCTGCTTGTAAAGAAACAGTTGTAGCTTACACACAACTTGATGAGATTAAAGAAATCTTGTCACCTGAGTCTGTATCACAGAAAATGGTTTACCTGGAGAGAGTTCCAGGGTCAAAGCCCCAGTGGCCCGGTCTGTGACCAGGCCTCATGGTGGATCAGAGCCTGATCAACCAGGCTGTTACTGCTGGCCACACGCAGTCCGACGTACGAACCACAGCCCGGCTGGTCAGGTACAGACTTTAGGTGCCTGTCCAGTGCCTGCTTGAAGACAGCCAGGGGTCTATTGGTAATCCCCCTTATGTACGCTGGGAGGCAGTTGAGTCTTGGGCCCCTGACTCTTATTGTGTTGTCTCTCAACGTGCTAGTGGCACCCCTGCTTTTCATTGGGGGGATGTTGCATCGTCTGCCGAGTCTTTTGCTTTCGTAGGAAGTGACTCTCGTGTGCAAGTTTGGTACTAATCCCTCTAGGATTTGACAGTAAAAAATAGGAGAGGAGAGTTATTAAATGGAGAGTTAGAGGTATCGGGAAGATGGAGGGAATATTTTGAGGAGTTGTTAAATGTTGATGAAGACAGGGAAGCTGTGATTTCGTGTATAGGGCAAGGAGAAATAACATCTTGTAGGCGTGTGGAAGAGCCAGTTGTGAGTGTGGGGGAAGTTCGTGAGGCAGTGGGAAGAATGAAAGGGGGTAAGGCAGCTGGGATTGATGGGATAAAGATAGAAATGTTAAAAGCAGGTGGGGATATAGTTTTGGAGTGGTTGGTGCTATTATTTAACAAATGTATGGAAGAGGGTAAGGTACCTAGGGATTGGCAGAGAGCGTGTTTTGTTCCTTTGTATAAAGGCAAAGGGGACAAAAGAGAGTGCAAAAATTATAAGGGAATAAGTCTGTTGAGTGTACCTGGTAAAGTGTATGGTAGAGTTATTATTGAAAGAATTAAGAGTAAGACAGAAAGCAGGATAGCAGATGAGCAAGGGGGCTTTAGGAAAGGTAGGGGGTGTGTAGACCAAGTGTTTACAGTGAAACATATAGGTGAACAGTATTTGGATAAGGGTAAAGAGGTTTTTGTGGCATTTATGGATTTGGAAAAGGCATATGATAGGGTGGATAGGGGGGCAATGTGGCAGATGTTGCAGGTGTATGGAATAGGAGGTAGGTTACTGAAAGCAGTGAAGAGTTTTTATGAGGATAGTGAGGCTCAGGTTAGTGTGTGTAGGAGGGAGGGGGACTATTTCCCAGTAAAAGTGGGCCTTAGACAAGGATGTGTGATGTCACCATGGTTGTTCAATATATTTATAGATGGGGGTTGTAAGAGAAGTGAATGCGAGGGTCTTGGCAAGAGGTGTGGGGTTAAAAAATAAAGAATCAAATAGTACAAAGTTTGAGTTGTCACAGTTGCTTTTTGCTGATGACACTGTGCTTTTGGGAGATTCTGATGAGAAGTTGCAGAGGTTGGTGGATGAATTTGGTAGGGTGTGTAAAAGAAGAAAATTGAAAGTGAATATAGGAAAGAGTAAGGTGATGAGGATAACAAAAAGATTAGGTGACGAAAGATTGGATATCAGATTGGAGGGAGAGAGTATGGAGGAGGTGAATGTATTCAGATATTTGGGAGTGGATATGTCAGCAGATGGGTCTATGAAGGATGAGGTGAATCATAGAATTGATGAGGGGAAAAGGGTGAGTGGAGCACTTCGGAGTCTGTGGAGACAAAGAACTTTGTCCATGGAAGTAAAGAGGGGAATGTATGAGAGTATAGTTATACCAACACTCTTATATGGGTGTGAAGCATGGGTCATGAATGTTGCAACGAGGAGAAGGCTGGAGGCAGTGGAGATGTCATGTCTGAAGTCAATGTGTGGTGTGAATACAATGAGTTTGGAAATTAGGAGGAGGTGCGGGATTACCAAAACTATTATCCAGAGAGCTGAGGAGGGGTTGTTGAGGTGGTTCAGACATGTAGAGAGAATGGAATGAGACAGAATGACTTCAAGAGTGTATAAATCTGTAGTGGAGGGAAGGTGGGGTAGGGGTCAGCCTAGGAAAGGCTGGAGGGAGGGGGTAAAGGTTGTTTTGTGTGCGAGGGGCTTGGACTTCCAGCAAGCATGTGTGAGCGTATTTGATAGGAGTGAATGGAGACAAATGGTTTTTAATACTTGACGTGCTGTTGGAGTGTGAGCAAAGTAACATTTATGAAGGGATTCAGGGAAACCGGCAGGCCAGACTTGAGTCCTGGAGATGGGAAGTACAGTGTCTGCACTCTGAAGGAGGGGTGTTAATGTTGCAGTTTTATAACTGTAGTGTAAAGCACCCCTCTGGCAAGACAGTGATGGAGTGAATGATGATGAAAGTTTTTCTTTTTTGGGCCACCCTGCCTTGGTGGGAATCGGCGATGTGTTAATAAATAAATAAATATAATAATGTGTTAATAGAAGAGCAGAGTATATGGAGAGTAAAAGAAAGGTGAAGAGATGGTGAGAGAGTGCAAAAGAAGAGCGGATGAAAGAATGGGAGAGGCTCTGTCAAGAAATTTTGCTGAAAACAAGAAAAATTTTGGAGTGAGATAAACAAGGTAAGAAAGCCTAGGGAACGAATGGATTTGTCAGTTAAAAACAGAGTAGGGGAGTTAGTAGATGGGGAGCTGGAGGTATTGGGTAGATGGCGGGAATATTTTGAGGAACTTTTAAATGTCGATGAAAAAGGGAGGCGGTAATTTCATGTACTGGCCAGGGAGGTACAACATCGTTTAGGAGTGAAGAAGAGCAGGATGTGAGTGTGGGGGAGGTGCGTGAGGCATTACGTAGAATGAAAGGGGTAAAGCAGCTGGAATTGACGGAATCATGACAGAAATGTTAAAAGCAGGGGAATATAGTGCTGGAGTGGTTGGTATTTTTGTTTAATAAATGTATGAAAGAGGGAAGGTACCTAGGGATTGGCAGAGAGCATGTATAGTTCCTTTATATAAAGGGAAGGGGGATAAAGAGAGTGTAAAAATTATAGGGAATAAGTTTACTGAGTATACCAGGTAAAGTGTATGGCAGGGTTATTATTGAAAGAATTAGAGGTAAGACAGAGAGTAGGATTGCAGATGAGCAAGGAGGCTTTAGAGTGGGTAGGGGATGTGTAGATCAAGTGTTTACAGTGAAGCATATATGTGAACAGTATTTAGATAAAGGTAGAGAAGTTTTTATTGCATTTATGGATTTAGAAAAGGCATATGATAGAGTGGATAGGGGAGCAATGTGGCAAATGTTGCAAGTGTATGGAATAGGTAGTAAGTTACTGAAGGCTGTAAAGAGTTTTTATGAGGATAGTGAGGCTCAGGTTAGGGTGTGTAGGAGAGAGGAGATTACTTCCCGGTAAAAGTAGGTCTTAGACAGGGATGTGTAATGTCACCATGGTTGTTTAATATATTTATAGATGGGGTTGTAAAGAAGTAAATGCTAGGGTGTTGGGGAGAGGGTGGGATTAAATTATGGAGAATTAAATGCAAAATGGGAGTTGACACAGTTACTTTTTGCTGATGATACTGTGCTTATGGGAGATTCTAAAGAAAAGTTGCAAAGGTTAGTGGACGAGTTTGGGAGAGTGTGTAAAGGTAGAAAGTTAAAAGTGAACATAGATAAGAGTAAGGTGATGAGGGTATCAAACGATTTAAATAAAGAAAAATTGGATATCACATTGAGAGAGAGATTATGGAAGAAGTAAATGTTTTCAGATATTTGGGAGTTGACGTGTCAGCGGATGGGTTTATGAAGGATGAGGTTAACCATAGAATTGATGAAGGAAAAAAGGTGAGTGGTGCATTGAGGTATCTGTGGAGACAAAAACGTTATCCATGGAGACAAAGAAGGGAATGTACGAAAGTATAGTGGTACCAACACTCTTATATGGGTGTGAAGCATGGGTTGCAAATGCTGCAGCGAGGAGGAGGCTGGAGGCAGTGGAGATGTCCTGTCTAAGGGCAATGTGTGGTGTAAATATTATGCAGAAAATTCGAATGTGGAAATTAGGAGAAGGTGTGGAGTTACTAAAAGTATTTGTCAGAGGGCTGAAGAGGGGTTGTTGAGGTGGTTTGGTCATTTAGAGAGAATGGATCAAAGTAGAATGACTTGGAGAGCGTATAAATCTGTAGGGGAAGGAAGGCGGGGTAGGGGTCGTCCTAGAAAAGGTTGGAGGGAAGGGGTAAAGGAGGTTTTGTGGGCGAGGGCTTGGACTTCCAGCAAGCATGTGTGAGCGTGTTAGATAGGAGTGAATGGAGACAAATGGTTTTGGGACATGACGATCTGTTGGAGTGTGAGCAGGGTAACATTTTGTGAAGGGATTCAGGGAAACCAGTTAATTGATTTAGTTGGACTTGAGTCCTGGAAATGGGAAGTACAATGCCTGCACTTTAAAGGAGGGGTCTGAGATAGTGACAGCTGGGAGGGACTTTTCTCAGCTGTCGTATCTGAGCTCCTCTGCAAAGACAGTGATTATGTATGAGTGTGGTGAAAGTGTTGAATGATGATGAAAGTATTTTCTTTTTGGGGATTTTCTTTCTTTTGGGTCACCCTGCCTCGGTGGGAGCGGCCGACTTGTTGAAAAAAAAAAAAAAAAAAAAAAATAATGTATCTCTCCCGCCTGCATTCTAGGGAGTACAGGTTTAGGAACTTCAAGCGTTCTCAGTAATTGAGGTGGTTTATCGCAGTTATGCGTGCTGTGACGGTTCTCTGCACATTTTCTAGTTCAGCAATTTCACCTGCCTTGAAAGGTGCAGTTAGTGTGCAGCAATATTCCAGCCTAGATAGAACAAGCGGGTGATAGCCTGGTCTAATTGGGACATTGGTGAATAATTAAACCTTCAAACAGGTGAATTTCTTGCAAGAGATTACTGGAGGCCAGAAACATTCATTACTAATAGTGCCAAGCAAATTGGAAAGAAATTTTGCCAAAACCAAGGCCAATTTGTGAAGAGCACTGCCTATACCCAAGGTGATGAGTGTGAAGGGTGCCACAGCTGTGTGTATTTTAGGAAGACCACATACTTGCATGCCCCAGGTTTGCAGCTAGCAGGAAAATAAGTTTCCTTTCCTGTTCAGAATGTTTAAAGATACCTCTAGGCTTCTGAAGAAAAGTTTTTCATTAGCTGGCTATATGTGCCAAGATGGGGGCATATGTATTTGCCTCATTACAGAGACTCATTATCTTGGTGTAGCTGTCTGCATCCAAAAAGACTTTTGCCCTTGTCAGCACTAATGAAGCTGATGCAGTCATCTGCTAACTGCTTCAAAGCAAAAACAATGTCTTGGGATGGTGGGAATGGAGGGTTCCATCAGGGTAGAGTAAAAAAAAAAAAAAACTGGTAGTTCTACATGTCATTATTTTGGTTATGTTTGAGTATTTGTAGGGAAAACATTAGGCCAAGGCCCAGGGTTTGATTCAAGGGTAATAAGGACATAGGAAGGTATGTTATTTATGACAGAAGGTCTGCCAATGACCTTCTACTGACTGTTGGAACAAAACATGCTGAATTTGTTGCTGTCTAATCCTCTTTTAGAAGGTGGCTAAGACCAGAAAACTATCTCAGGACACACAACAGAACCAACGAAATAGCCATTTGCAGCAGGATCCCTACTCTCACAATTCTTAGAACACTGCCCTCGGCACATGATATAGTCAAATTTGTACCTCACACTTCCTCATTGCTTGCACTTTAATAATAATAATAATAATAATAAAAAAAACCCACATAGACATCTATATTTTTTTTTACCACATTGGCCATTTCCCATCATTCATACATAATCACTGTCTTTGCAGAGGCACTCGGATACAACAGTTTAGATGTCATTCCAAACAGCCAATATCCCAAACCCCTTCCCTAAAGTGCAGGCACTGTACTTCTTAGAACTTAACTGATATGTTAACTCTTCACAACTGCACCTATCAATGTGCCCAAGCTTACTACCAACCAATAGTTATTAATCTGGATTAAAGAAAAACGTTACTTACTCCCAGACACTGTGTGCTCTACGGTTGGCTTCAATCTCTCGAGCAGTCACACCAACTTCCTCTTTTTCATTGCCCAAGAGATCATAGTAGTCACCCTGTAAAATATCTTAAATAGGTAAGAAATTATTCATAATTAGAAAAATTATGCTTAAAATAGAATACAACTTAACAAATTACGTAATTAAATAATTCAAGGATTTTGTTTTTCCATGCGTCTCAAAAAATACTGAAGTACACATTCTCTCTAAGGCGGGCCTGGCCAAACTTTCAAGAGACGGGATCTACTTTTCTTCAAAGCTCTCCTTACATAATTATCTAAACAGGACCTACTACTTTCAAAGCTCTCCTTAAATGATCTAAACAGGATCTCCTACTCTCAACACTCTCCTTATATGATCTACTTTTTTTCAATGCTCTCTTTATCCAGGGGTACTTAACCTTTATACAATTACAAACCCCCAAAGGTCTGCCCAATATGTCCCCATACCCCCTTCACCAGACTGTCAAAATCATCACCAGTCCTATTAAGAACATAAGAAAGAAGGAACACTGCAGCAGGCCTACTGGTCCATGTGAGGCAGGTCCAAGTCTCCAACTGGCTTAAGCCAATGCCCCGACCCAGCCAGGTCAGGTTACATTCACTTAAGGAAGGAGCACTGCATCTGACCTAGTAGCACAAGCTAGTCAGGACCAACTCACACCTACCTGCACCCCACCTGGAAATAACCCTCTCCAGGTAGTCAGGTCACTTCCACTTAAGGAATTAGTACCGCATCCGACCTAGTAGCACAAGCTAATCAGGTCCAACTCACACCCACCCACACCCACTCGTGTATTTATCTAACTTATTTTTAAAACTACACAACGTCCCAGCCCCTATGACGGTACTTGGGAGTTTGTTCCACTCATCCACAACTCTACTACCAAACCAGTGCTTTCCTATATCCTTCCTGAATCTGAACTTTTCCAACTTGAAACCATTGCTGCGAGTCCTGTCTTGGCTGGATATTTTCAGCACGCTATTTACATCCCCTTTATTTATTTCTGTTTTCCATTTATACACCTCAATCATATACCCCCTAATTCTACGCCTTTCTAGAGAGTGCAGATTCAAGGCCCTCAGTCTATCCACATAGGGAAGATTTCTGATACATGGGATCAACTTTGTCATCCTCCTCTGTACGTTTTCCAGTGCATTTACAGTGGACTCCCGGTGTTCGTCCATTTTTCGTAACAGAATGCAGCTCAAGTGCCATTACCAACCGAATTTATTCCCTTAAGAAATAATGTAAAGTAGACTAGTCCTTTTAGACCCCCAAAACTACACTTATAAAAGCATTTAAAAAAATACACTTACATAAAAGGGAGTGTTTTGAGCAGGACGAACACCGGGGGTCCACTGTATATCCATTCTAAATGAGGCCTAACCAAAGATATATAGAGTTGAAGAACAACCTGAGGACTTCTGTTATTTATACTTCTAGATATGAAGCCAAGGATTCTGTTAACTTTATTGCGAACACTTATGCACTGTTGTCTTGGTTTCAGATTACTACTAACCAGAACTCCTAAATCCTTCTCGCAATCACACGTAATAAGATCTGCATTATTCAGTTTATATGTGGCATGGTTATTGTCCTGCCCAACATTTAGAACTTTGCATTTGTCTACATTAAACTGCATCTGCCACTTCTCCGACCACTGCATCAGTCTATTCAAATCATCCTGGAGTGCTATTAGGTACCAGTATGACTTCAAAAGATGTCAATAGCTTGGTTTTACTTTACATACAAATAGCTAGGAACAGAACAGCTGATAGTTTATTCTACCAACTTTTTTTATAAAATTGTTAAGAGATCGAGTCCTATACCCCCATTATTTGGTTCTCATAGCCCCAAGGAAAATGGATATCCCTGGTTAAGAACCCTTGATCCAAACACTGTAAATGGCAGCTTAAAACTAGACTTACTTCCTCATCCTCATCATCTTCCCCCTCATCGTCATCTACTTCAGCCTCCTCCAAGAAGTAATCTGAGACAGCACCTCGCTTTCTTTTCTTTTTCGCAAGACGTTCGTCATCTTCATCTTCTTCACTATCATATTCCTGTGGTAAATGAGATAACATTTCAAAAGGAAAAAATTATCAAACAAAATTAGTTAATGTAAATAATGAAACTAAAAGAAAAGTAAATGTTTAAAAGAAATCACTAGTTGTGTGATGAAAACAGGATCAGAGAAGAATTAAATTTTGGATAACAAGCAAGGAACAAACCTTCGACATACAAAACAGTAGAAACCCTGTGATAACTTTTTTTTTTTTTTTTTCAACAAGTCGGCCGTCTCCCACCGAGGCAGGGTGACCCAAAAAGAAAGAAAATCCCCAAAAAGAAAATACTTTCATCATCATTCAACACTATCACCACACATACATAATCACTGTCTTTGCAGAGGAGCTCAGATACGACAGCTGAGAATTGTCCCTCCCAGCTGTCACTATCCCAGACCCCTCCTTTAAAGTGCAGGCATTGTACTTCCCATTTCCAGGACTCAAGTCCAACTAAATCAATTAACTGGTTTCCCTGAATCCCTTCACACAATGTTACCCTGCTCACACTCCAACAGATCGTCATGTCCCAAAAACCATTCGTCTCCATTCACTCCTATCTAACACGCTCACACATGCTTGCTGAAAGTCCAAGCCCCTCCCCACAATACCTCCTTTACCCCTTCCCTCCAACCTTTTCTAGGACGACCCCTACCGCCTTCCTTCCCCTACAGATTTATACGCTCTCCAAGTCATTCTACTTTGATCCATTCTCTCTAAATGACCAAACCACCTCAACAACCCCTCTTCAGCCCTCTGACAAATACTTTTAGTAACTCCACACCTTCTCCTAATTTCCACATTCTGAATTTTCTGCATAATATTTACACCACATTGCCCTTAGACAGGACATCTCCACTGCCTCCAGCCTCCTCCTCGCTGCAGCATTTGCAACCCATGCTTCACACCCATATAAGTGTTGGTACGACTATACTTTCGTACATTCCTTCTTTGCCTCCATGGATAACGTTTTTGTCTCCACAGATACCTCAACACACCACTCACCTTTTTTCCTTCATCAATTCTATGGTTAACCTCATCCTTCATAAACCCATCCACTGACACGTCAACTCCCAAATATCTGAAAACATTTACTTCTTCCATAATCCCTCTCTCCAATGTGATATCCATTTTTTCTTTATTTAAATCGTTTGATACCCGCATCACCTTACTCTTATCTATGTTCACTTTTAACTTTCTACCTTTACACACTCTCCCAAACTCGTCCACTAACCTTTGCAACTTTTCTTTGAAATCTCCCATAAGCACAGTATCATCAGCAAAAAGTAACTGTGTCAACTCCCATTTTGCATTTAGTTCTCCAAAATTTAATCCCACCCCTCTCCCCAACACCCTAGCATTTACTTATGCTTTTGTAAAAAAAAACTACCACAAAACTGCAAATAGACATAGGACTGAAAATCAATAAGTGATAACCTCAAGATAAAATATTAAAAAAGAAATCAAGGAAGTTTTACAGCAATAATTATAGTGATGAGATAAAAAAGAATGGGGGGGGGGGGGGGAAAGTGACATAGATCAATTTCAAAACAGAAACTTTTAAGAAATAAATATTAAATAACTAAGAAGATTTAACAATGCTTGGATTTTTAGTCATAACTTGTTTTCAAAGCAATTTTTTTCTTCATTCTGTAAACTGATCTTTCCAATGGTATATTACATTATTTGTACAAGCAAAATTAAATTTTCTGAACTTGAGGCTGACTATGAGGAATAACCCTACACTGCACAATACCTTATACCTCTGATGAGTTTTGAGAGTCTTTCTATTCCAAGAGCCCCTGTGATACCTATTTCTTAAAACAAAGCAGTACTCACTGAATTTCCAATATCTTCACCATCAGCTGGTTCTTCATCTCCACTTATCTCTTCCTCCCCACTTCGAGCTTCCATCGCTTCATCAGATCTCATGGACCGACTTCTGCTTCTGCTCCTACTCCTGCTTCTACTCTTGCTCCTACTCCTGCTCCTACTCTGACTTCTGCTTCTGCTTCTGCTTCGACTCCGACTTCTACTGCGACTCTTGCTCCTGCTGCCAGATCTGCTGCGGCTACGGCTGCGACTACCACTTGCACTACGGCTTCTGCTCCTGCTTGGTGAGCGCCCATGACTGCCGCTGTGGCTACGACTGCGGCTTTGACGATTTTCTCCCTACAAAACAATTTTTTTAATTTTTATTAACACATCGGCCGATTCCCACCAAGGAAGGGTGGCCCAAAAAAGAAAAACTTTCATCATCATTCACTCCATCACTGTATTGCCAGAGGCGTGCTTACACTACAGTTATAAAACTGCAACATTAACACCCCTCCTTCAGAGTGCAGACACTGTACTTCCCATCTCCAGGACTCAAGTCCGGCCTGCCGGTTTCCCTGAATCCCTTCATAAATGTTACTTTGCTCACACTCTAAAAGCATGTCAAGTCATAAAAACCATTTGTCTCCATTCACTCCTATTAAATACGTTCACACATGCTCACTGGAAGTCCAAGCCCCTCACACACAAAACCTTTACCCCATCCCTCCAACCTTACCTAGGCCGACCCCTACCCCTACAAAACAAGTGTGCATTAAATAACTTGTACCTCTTGTTAACTGTCACATCAAAGATCCCACTTTATAGGGGTACATTAAGTGGTTATTTTTAATCTTAATTATTTGCTGTATCCACTGCTAAAGATTATACTGTACAGTGGACCCTCGGTTAACGAACACCCCGGAAATCATACAATTATGTAAGTATAATATTGTAAGTACATGTGGAAGTGTATTTTTGGGGGTCTGAAATAGACTAACCTATGTGACATTATTTCTTAAGGAAGTAAATTCTTTTGGTAATGGCACTTGAGCAGGCTTCTGGAATGAAGTTTTTTCGTTAACCGTGGGTCCACTGTATATGGTAGATAAAAATTTTCCTCAAATCTATTCATAGACATACATGTATATTAAATCGTGGACATTTTATACATCAATTATGCCTACATAACTAATCAATTATTTACAATAAATGATGAAAACATGGGAAAAGAACTTTCATACATATATAATGATATTGCAATACAATCACAAACAGGTGATCTTAACATCCCCATGGGGGTTGTTCTGTATATGTATAGGGATATGCTTCCAGCATCTATATGCTTTTTTATTTTAGTTCCTTAGCTATAAGGTAAATACTGGATCAACACATTATTAGAGGGGTCTATACAAGATGTGTTTTAGATGCATTCTGAAATGTACCTTTTTTTTTTTTTTTCAACAAGTCGGCTATCTCCCACCGAGGCAGGGTGACCCAAAAAGAAAGAAAATCCCAAAAAAGAAAATACTTTCATCATCATTCAACACTTTCACCACACTCATACATAATCACTGTCTTTGCACAGGCGCTCAGATACAACAGCTGAGAATAGTCCCTCCCGGCTGTCACTATCCCAGACCCCTCCTTTAAAGTGCAGGCATTGTACTTCCCATTTCCAGGACTCAAGTCCAACTAAATCAATTAACTAGTTTCCCTGAATCCCTTCACAAAATGTTACCCTGCCCACACTCCAACAGCTCGTCATGTCCCAAAACCCATTCGTCTCCATTCACTCCTATCTAACACGCTCACACATGCTTGCTGGAAGTCCAAGCCCCTCGCCCACAAAACCTCCTTTATCCCCTCCCTCCAACCTTTCCTAGGACGACCCCTACCCCGCCTTCCTTCCCCTACAGATTTATACGCTCTCCAAGTCATTCTACTTTGATCCATTCTCTCTAAATGACCAAACCACCACAACAACCCCTCTTCAGCCCTCTGACAAATACTTTTAGTAACTCCACACCTTCTCCTAATTTCCACATTCCGAATTTTCTGCATAATACTATTTACACCACACATTGCCCTTAGACAGGACATCTCCACTGCCTCCAGCCTCCTCCTCGCTGCAGCATTTGCAACCCATGCTTCACACCCATATAATGTACCTATCTTATGAAAAGTACAGTACTGTACTATATTTTAAAAGTACTTTTTCTCTTTAATTAAAATTCCAATTTCAAACTTCTCCAGAACAGGATTAAAATTTTATATTTAAGATAACACAAGAGCACTGCAACATACACCTAGGAAATCCTCATAAAAATAAGAAGGTAACTTAAAAAAAAGTATCCATGATTGCCCTCCTCAAACCTTGTCAGATTTTGGGGTTTGCCAGAAAGCTTCAGTGTGCATATTAATTTTGCCTTCTGACTTTCAGGGCTACCAGTCAAACAGTGATGGGCATATGGGGTGACACTTTACTGAAGGGGGCAAGAGTGGAAAAAATTTGGACCCATTTTCTTTTGGAGTGCCATGATTTTCACATGAGCACTATATGGAACACATTTATAAAATATCAGTATGACAATCAGCATTTGTTAATGTAGATGAAACTGAAAATGGTTAAAATGAAAAAAATTAAAGCAGATGGGACAGACAGGATTAAGACAGAGATGTTAAAAGCAGGTGGAGATATAGTTTTGGAGTGGTTAGAGTATTTGCTCAATACTTTTGTGGAAAATTTGCTATAATTTTACTATAATTAGTAATGTGTATGTGAAGTGTTAATATAATGTAATGTTAATATGAAGTATTAATGGTAGTCACAAACTACCAAACTACTAGTGAGGAAGCGAGGGAGTGCTTCCAACTGAGTGGGGGAGGAGGGGTTGTGTAGATGGCAAGGGGCAGTGTAGGTGAGACGGGTGTGGGAGGCTGACTGTTGGTTGTCTCGTCTCATTATTTGACCCCAGGGGAGAGGTCTTAAAAAAAGAAAACTGAATCTGGAGTACTGCCCGGGTGGCCGTCCTGAGAAGTAGTGTTGGCTCTCTCAAGGAATTGGAAATCAGCCGAATCTTCAAATGAAATTAATTAAGGTGTAATAGAAGCGGTGCAGTCAGAAATTGATGAAGTTCACACTACATGTAATGTACGCCTCCCAGTGTATTAATTTTCACTAAAGGTATCTTAATTTACATTGGCCAATGTGAATTGCCTACCGAAAGGGAGGCATTAGGATATGACACCAAAATCTTAATTTGGTAAGTAATATTGAAATATCCTTTGTACTTTCCTAATCATGTAATTGATTTATGTTTATTTAAAATTACCCAAGCAAATCACTCAAGTCAAGTAATTGATATTACCAAATATATACAGTCCACGTATAATTTGTCAGTGTTACTGGCATTATTTTTTTATTTATTAACACATCGGCCGATTCCCACCAAGGCAGGGTGGCCCGAAAAAGAAAAACTTTCATCATCATTCACTCCATCACTGTCTTGCCAGAAGGGTGCTTTACACTACAGTTATAAAACTGCAACATTTACACCCCTCCTTCAGAGTGCCGGCACTGTACTTCCCATCTCCAGAACTCAAGTCCGGCCTGCCGGTTTACCTGAATCCCTTCATAAATGTTACTTTGCTCCCACTCCAACAGCACATCAAGTATTAAAAACCATATGCCTCCATTCACTCCTATCAAATACGCTCACACATGCTTTCTGGAAATCCAAGCCCCTCGCACACAAAACTTCCTTTACCCCCTCCCTCCAACCTTTCCTAGGCTGACCCCTACCCCGCCTTCCCTCCACTACAGATTTATACACTCTCGAAGTCACTCTGTCTCGTTCCATTCTCTCTACATGTCCAAACCACCTCAACAACCCCTCCTCAGCTCTCTGGACAATCGTTTTGGTAATCCCGCACCTCCTCCTAATTTCCAAACTCCGAATTCTCTGCATTATATTCACACCACACATTGACCTCAGACATGACATCTCCACTGCCTCCAGCCTTCTCCTCGTTGCAACATTCATCACCCATGCTTCACACCCATATAAGAGCGTTGGTATAACTATACTCTCATACATTCCCCTCTTTACTTCCATGGACAAGGTTCTTTGTCTCCACAGACTCAAGTGCTCCACTCACCCTTTTCCCCTCATCAATTCTATGATTCACCTCATCCTTCATAGACCCATCCGCCGACATGTCCACTCCCAAATATCTGAATACATTCACCTCCTCCATACTCTCTCCCTCCAATCTGATATCCAATCTTTCGTCACCTATTCTTTTTGTTATCCTCATCACCTTACTCTTTCCTATATTCACTTTCAATTTTCTTCTTTTACACACCCTACCAAATTCATCCACCAACCTCTGCAGCTTCTCTTCAGAATCTCCCAAAAGCACAGTGTCATCAGCAAAAAGCAACTGTGACAACTCCCACTTTGTATTTGCTTCTTTATCTTTTAGCCCAACACCTCTTGCCAAGACCCTCGCATTCACTTCTCTTACAACCCCATCTATAAATATATTGAACAACCACGGTGACATCACACATCCTTGTCTAAGGCCCACTTTTACTGGGAAATAGTCCCCTTCCCTCCTACACACTCTAACCTGAGCCTCACTATCCTCATAAAAACTCTTCACTGCTTTCAGTAACCTTCCTCCTATTCCATACACCTGCAACATCTGCCACATTGCCCCCCTATCTACCCTATCATACGCCTTTTCCAAATCCATAAATGCCACAAAAACATCTTTACCCTTATCCAAATACTGTTCACCTATATGTTTCACTGTAAACACTTGGTCTACACACCCCCTACCTTTCCTAAAGCCCCCTTGTTCATCTGCTATCCTGCTTTCTGTTTTACTCTTAATTCTTTCAATAATAACTCTACCATACACTTTACCAGGTACACTCAACAGACTTATTCCCCTATAATTTTTGCACTCTCTTTTGTCCCCTTGGCATATTTTTTTCAAATAATTTTAAGAACTATATGTTCTAATAACAATTTAAGGTCCAGACGTGTGAAACGTGATGAACCGAAAAGGTGGGCATGAAGGAGGGATATGACTCGGAGGTACATCAATATCAATAAGTGTAAACTGTTTGATGCACCAAAGTTTCTTCACAATTATGAGGGTGAAATGTTAATTCAGGACACTGAGTGTAAAATTTACCCACATAATTTTTCACAACATGTTTGAAAGAAAGGAAGGTACCCAAGGATTGGTCAAGAATAAGTATTATAGGATAACTGAGCATAGTGTATCAGGTATTTTTTTTTTTTTAACATGTTTGCCATCTCCCACCGAGGCAGGGTGACCCATAAAGAAAGAAAATCCCCAAAAGAAAATACTTTAATCATCATTCAACACTTTCACCTCACTCACACATCACATTGCCCTTAGACAGGACATCTCCACTGCCTCCAGCCTCCTCCTCGCTGCAGCATTTGCAACCCATATTCACACCCATATAAGAGTGTTGGTACCACTATACTTTCGTACATTCCCTTCTTTGCCTCCATGGATAACGTTTGTCTCCACAGATACCTCAACACACCACTCGCCTTTTTTCCTTCATCAATTCTATGGTTAACCTCATCCTTCATAAACCCATCCGCTGACACGTCAACTCCCAAATATCTGAAAACATTCACTTCTTAGTAGGTAGTAGGTTGGTAGTCAGCAACCACCCAGGGAGGTACTACCGTCCTGCCAAGTGAGTTTAAAACGAAAGCCTGTATTTGTTTTACATGATGGTAGGATTGCTGGTGTCTTTTTTCTGTCTCATAAACATGCAAAACTTCAGGTACGTCTTGCTACTTCTACTTACACTTAGGTCACGCTACACATACATGTACACGTTTATTTATACACACCCCTCTGGGTTTTCTTCTATTTTCTTACTAGTTCTTGTTCTTATTTCCTCTTATCTCCATGGGGAAGTGGAACAGAATTGTTCCTCCGTAAGCCATGCATGTCGTAAGAGACGCCTAAAATGCCTGGAGCAAGGGGCTAATAACCCCTTCTCCTGAATAAATTACTAAATGTAAAAGGAGAAACTTTCATTTTTCCTTTTGGGCCACCCTGCCTCGGTGGGAAACGGCTGACGTGTTGAAAGAAAGAAAGTTCTTGTTTTTATTGCTTTTCCTTTCATATCCATGGGGAAGTGGAATAAGAATCTTTCCTCCGTAAGCCATGCGTGTTGTAAAAGTCAACTAAAATGCCAGGAACAATGGGGTAGTAACCCCTTTTCCTGTATAGATTTACTAAAAAGATAAAGAAGAAAACCGTCAAAGTGGGATGTTTGAATGTGCGTGGATGTTGTGCGAATGATAAGAGAGAGATGATTGTAGATGTTATGAATGAAAAGAAGCTGGATGTCCTGGCTTTAAGTGAGTCAAAGCTGAAGGGGGTAGGAGAGTTTCAGTGGGGAGAAATAAATGGGATTAGATCAGGGGTTTCAAATAGAGTTAGACCTAAAGAAGGAGTGGCAATAATGTTGAATAATCAGTTATGGCAGGTAAAGAGGGAATATTAATGTATAAATTCAAGGATTATGTGGAGTAAAATAAAGGTTGGATGTGAAAAGTGGGTTATAGTAAGTGTTTATGCACCTGGAGAAGAGAAGTGTAAAGGAGAGAGAGAGATTTTGGGAAATGTTGAGTGAGTGTGTGGGGAGTTTTGAACCAAGTGAGAGTAATTGTGGTTGGGGATGTTAATGCTAAAGTGAGTAAAAATGTTGTGGAGGGAGTAGTAGGTAAATTTGGGGTGCCAGGGGTAAATGTAAATGGGGAGGCTTTAATTGAGCTATGTGTAGAAAGAGGTTTGGTAATAAGTAATACATATTTTATGAAAAAGAGGATAAATAAATATACAAGGTATGATATAGCACGTAAGGAAAGTAGTTTGTTAGATTATGTATTGGTGAATAAAAGGTTGATTGGTAGGTTTCAGGATGTACATGTTTATAGAGGGGCAACGGATATATCGGATCATTACTTAGTTGTAGCTACAGTTAGAGTAAAAGGTAGATGGGACAAAAAGAAAATGGCAACAGCAAGTAAGAGAGAGGTAAAAGTGTATAAACTAAGGGAGGAGGA
>WNWK01010116.1:60000-72181 GCA_009830355.1 Cherax destructor
TTATATATGTTAGTGTAAACTTGTTATCTAGCATTTATATGAGTACCGTCATAGAAGCTAAGACATTGTGTAGTTTTAAAAATAGGTTAGATAAATACATGAGTGGGTGTGGGTGGGTGTGAGTTGGACCTGACTAGCTTGTGCTACAAGGTCTTATGCCGTGCTTCTTCCTTAAGTGGAAGTGACCTGACTAGGTGGGTCATTGGTCTAAGCCGGGGAGTGATATGGACCTGCCTCGCATGGGTCAGTAGGCCTGCTGCAGTGTTCCTTCTTTCTTATGTTCTTATAAATGGGGCCCTACTGTACTTGAATCCTGCAGGTGGGAAGTACAGTAAAGGACTCAGGCAAGGTGATATACATATATATAAAAAAAATTAGTCTGCTCATTCCTTAAAAAAAAAAAACCCGTTTTTTTTATATTAAAATCCACTTTCTTCATTTTCAATTTTTTACTTAATACAATGCTTTTACGATGGATCGTTAACCCTTTGAAAGTCGAGATCCCAGATTCTTAACCCTTTCATAGTCCGTGCCATAGTTCTACGGCTTTGAGTTGAGGGTCCAAACCGTAGTTCTACGTCATGAGCTCAGCTCACTGAGATAAGCTGTGAGCGGTAAATTTAGGCCTAGATACGAGAGAATACACCTATGTGGTAAGTGTGCACCACATAAAACAAATCCTGCAGCACACAGTGCATAATGAGAGAAAAAAAACTGAGACTGTAATTTTCGATTAAAACAGTGACTTTGCAGTGTTTTTTCATATGTTTTTTATAGTTGTATTTGCGATTTCTTGGTCTCATTTGATAGAATGAAAAACCTATTACAGAAATAGAGATGATTTTGATTGGTTTTAGTACTGAAAATGGCTTGAAATTGAGCTCAAAGTAGCGGAAATGTTAAATTTTTGCCGATGTTCAAGAGTAAACAAATGACCTCACACGTCTAATACACACCAGCTAGTGGGTCTAATATACGTTCACAAATGTGGTGATATTATTTATACAATTACTACAATATTGCATAACAGTAAATCTTCCATTTTTTGGTTTGAATAAAAATTCATTATGTGAATAAAAAATAAAAATGAAATTCATTTGTAAAGACTGAAAACATAACTAATGAACAGAGGATATGTTAGTTTAGTGCCAGGAATGCCTGCATTGTTTATTCTGCACCCTATTTTGAAATTGGAATACTATTTTGAACTTTGTGTTAAATTAGATAAATTACCAATTTCCGATCACTTTATTCTGTACAGTGGACCCCCGAGTTTCGTAAACCCCGGAAATCGTACAGTTATGTACATAAGTATAATATTGTAAGTGCTTGTGGAAGTGTATTTTTGGGGGTCTGAAATAGACTAACCTACGTGACATTTTTCCTTAAGGGAGTAAATTCGTTCGGTAATAGCGCTTGAGCAGACTTCAGGAGTGAAGTTTTTACGAAACTTGGGGGTCCACTGTAGTTGAAACAGTTGACTGGGCGATTTCTTGTGCTCAATCAATAGAATAGAAGTAATACTAGCGAAATAGCTAAGAATTTGGTCGACTGGAATAATGTAATTGGCCTAAAATGGGAGTCAAAGTCGGCAAAATCGCCGATGTGTAAATATCGCTGACGCATCAAAATTCGCGAGAACATAATTTCATCAATTTTCCATCAAATTTCATATTTTTTGTTTTATTACCTTCAAAAAAAGATTCTCTACCATTTCATAAGAAAAAATAACAAAATTTCTTTTTGAAAATTCTTGGACCCTGGTGCACACTATGAAATTTGGCCTCTGGACCCTGAAAGGGTTAACTCACTCTCAGGGTAAAAAAAAAAAAAACTGATGAAATAATAGAGAATCTTTTCCCGATGGTAATGGCACCAAAAGTACGAAATTTGATGGAAAACTTACAAAATTACGCTCTCGCGAAGTTAGCATTATCGGCAACAGTATTTACGCATTGGCGATTTCACCCACTTTGAACCCTTTTTTCGGCCAATTCCATTGCTCCAGTCGACCAAAATCATATCTATTTCACTAGAACTCCATTTGTTCTATCGATTGAGTACAAGAAACTGCCCATTTACCGATTTCAACTACCCAATAAAGTGGTCAGAATTTGGCAATTTGGCCAATTTCACACAAATTTCAAAATAGGGTCCAGAATAAACAAGACAGACATTCCTGGAACTAAAATAACATTTTCTCTGTTCATTAGTCATGTTTCCAGGCCCCTCTTATATTACTCTTGCTTTCCATTTTGAATTTTTATTCTCACAAAAATAGAAGATTTACCATTATGCAGACTACTGCATTATTGTAAAAATGGTATAAATAATATCACCACACTTGTGAAAGAATATTAGACTCACCAGTTGATGTGTATTGGATGCGTGGTGTGATTTGTTTACTCTTGAACATAGGCAAAAATCGAACATTTCCGCTACTTTGAGCTCAATTTCAAGGTACTTTTCTTCGTGAAACCAAACAAAATCATCTATTTTTTGTAATACATATCTTTCATTCTATCAAAGGAGACCAAGAAAACGAGAATACGTACAACCATAAATGCCATACGAAAATACACTGCAAAGTCGCTGTTTTAAACCAAAAATACGATCAGGTTTTTTTTTCTCATTATGCACTGCGTGCTGCAGAATTTTTTTTATACTGTGCACACTGACCACGCAGATCCATTCTTTCATATGTAGGCCTACCAGCTTTCTTCCACCAGATTTAAAAATGCTAGAATTTTGGCGTATAATTACGGGACCAACACTGGCTGTTAAGCTGTACATGTACGGGACCGACCCGAAAGGGTTAATGATTTGCAACTTGCTTTTACATACACATCTTTTAAAACCCTTTCAGGGTTTCGGCCATACTAGTACGGCTTACGCCCCAGGGTTTTCAACGTACTAGTACGCCTAAATTCTAGCGCCCTCAAATCAAGCAGAAACAGGCTGTTAGGCCTAGATGTGAGAGAATGGGTCTGTGCAGTCAGTGTGCGCAGTATAAAAAAAATCCTGCACACCACAGTGCATAATGAGGAAAAAAAAAACTGACTGTGTTTTTGGTTTAAAACAGCAACTTTGCAGTCTATTTTCGTATGGTATTTATGCTTGTATTCTCGTTTTCTTAGTCTCATTTGATAGAATGGATGATATATTACAGAAATAGAGATAATTTTGACTGGTTTCACAATGCCAAGTACCTTGAAACTGGTGAGTCTAATATTCTTGCACAAGTGCGCTGATATTATTTATACCATTTTTGTATACATAACAGTAAATCTTCTATTTTTTGTGAGAATAAAAATTCAAAATGGAAAGCAAAAGTAATGTAAGAGGGGCCTGGAGACGTGACTAATGAACAGAGAAGATGTTATTTTAGTGCCAGGAATGTCTGCCTTGTTTATTCTGGACCCTATTTTGAAATTGGCATCGTTTGAAATGTGTGAAATTGGCCAAATTGCCATTTTCTGACCACTATTTTGGGTAGTTGAAATTGGTAAATAGGTGGTTTCTTGTACTCAATCGATAGAAGAAATGGAGTTCTAGCGAAATAGCTATAATTTTAGTAGACTGAAACATTGGAATTTGCCAAAAATAGGGCTCAAAGTGGGTGAAATCGCCGATGCATAAATGTCATCAATACCACTAACTTCGCAAAAGCATAATTCCGTTAGTTTTTGATCAAATTTCATAATTTTGGTGGCGTTATGATCGGAAAAAGATTCTCTATCATTTCATAAGAAAAAATAATTTATTTTTTTTTCCGAAAAATTTGAGACCCTGAGAAAGTGTTTCAGAGAGGGTCCTGAAACCCCCAAAGGGTTAATGACAGAATTATTCTTGATATAACAACACACGTTTACTGAAATTTTTCTGATTTGTGCAATATGGTACATTATTATCCACACTGCACTGCACTGCACAGTGTACAGTTCTGTACTGTACTTTCATATACCTTTTACAATGAATACTATACTGTAGTGCTAATGATTCCACTATATATATGTTCAAAACAATAATGATTTTATGTACTGCAAATCATTAAATATGTTAGGATGTGTCAGATGCCTAGGTTTTTTAAACTAAAAAACATGGCCCAAACAGGTAATGTTGTGTGGGTCTTGAGAGAGATATATAGGAGGTCAAAGATACTCCTTGTTGGATGGTTACGGTATATTTACAGTAAGTGAAGGAGAGTCCAGCCACACCGTCTGTCTCGCTCGTAGGTCTAACGCTAGCGAGAGTGTGCCTATGTGAGCCTATGCACATGCGCAGAGCCTCTGACGTCAGCGGGTATCGTGACGTCACACGAAAAGGGACCAGCTGTATAAGTGGGATGAATGCTGGATGCTGGTACACTACACAAGTGTACATATGATACTGATACGACAGCTCGGCCATGTTATCGTATGACGTCTCGGCATACGATAACATGGCCGAGCTGTCGTAAGAGGGTAGCCATCCAGAGAGCTACTTATGACAACCCTGGGGGTGAGCATGCTACACTTTTAGAGGGTCGTTTAAATTGTGATGTCAGCACATTTATATAAAGACAGCTGTTGAATGAGTGATAATGAATGTTTCTTTTTGTGGGAGATGGTCAGTGTACAAAAAAAAATAAGAGTAGAATAGTAAACAATTAAACCAACTTAAACAAATAATTATGACAGCATCTGCCCTGAAAAAAATCTGTATTTTCTTCGGAAAGGCTTGGCTATTTCCCTGAAATGCTCAATTTCATTGTTGTGGGGGAACAGGGAAGGCAGGCCCCACCTCATATGCCTAGAAATATAATCAAGTGAAACCATGAATATTTTTACTTTGTCATTAGCGCGTAAAGTGCATTTTGCCAAAGGTATGTCTAAAGGTTTAATCAAATACATTATTGCAAAGTTCTAAGCTGCAGACATACCTCACTGTCACTTCCAGGTCCAGACTTCTCTTGGTCAGAGTATGAGTGGTCACTTCCTTCGCTATCAGACATTGTCTCTTGTTAAATCTGAGGAAAAAATTATTTATAAAAGAATTTGCCATTAAAAACTTACACATTAAGTTTGAAACAAACTTTTACTATAGCACTGTAAATTCATGAAGAAAGTCAAGAAAAAGCAACTGATACAGAAATTTTAGTTTGCTATGAAATGAAATAGTAGCTACAACTATTAACATTATGGAAAGCTTATTAATCCTCATATGACAAATATGCCACACAAGAAAAAGAGAATGGACATTATCAAATTATGTTGCTGAAGTTTTAATGACAAGCATTAAGAGATGTGGGACATTAAGTTAGTTTCTATTTAGATTTTATGTACATAGCATACAAATATTAAACAACTGTCTTAAAGCCATATAGGTATTATGGCCCCATAAAAATAACATTTATCCTAGGATAGCCAATAAAGCCAAACAATGTGACTTATTCCAAATGGAGTACCTGCAGAATTCCATTTCTTCAGAAAGCAGATTCTCTACTCCTAACAAGCAACAATAATACAAATCTTTAAAATCACTATGTTCAATATGATACAGCTTGTAGTTGCAAGAGGAAAATAACAAATGTGGCAGCAAAGATGGCAGTAAGAACCATGCCACTCCTCCAAAACTGGTGGATTGTGGCAGATTGTAGATACAACACTATCCCCACAGCCTAGTTCCATTTATTTACAAATAAGTGGGACATCAATATTAAGCAACACAGTAATGTACTGGCAAATTCCACTTTAATAAATAATGTTTCTAATTTATATAAATAATATATCAGAAGGAATAAAAAATGACAGTACTGTTTGAATTCATTTGCAGATGATGCAAAAATCTTATGTAAAATAAAAAATGAAAATGACTAAATCTTTACAAGATCTGGATACAATGAGCACAATGGAGTGATAGACAGATGCTGGAATTTAATGTAGAGAAATTCCATGTAACAGAAGTAGGAGACATTGAAAGCAGGCCACATGAAAAAAATACAGTAAAGAGACTGACAAAATTTTTAAAGTACTGTATGTATCAGATGAAGGGAACTAGGCGTTTTAACAAAAAAACTGCCACTGGAATATCATATAAATTAAATTGTGGGAAATTCTTATGCTACACTGGCAAACTACAAAACAGCATATGGATAGGGAGCTGCTATAAAAAAAAATTATAACTTACATCAGGCAAAAATTGGAATATGCAGCAGCAGTTGTGTGGTACCAACACCTGAAAAAAAAACACACAGTTAGCAAATGTTCAGAGAAGAGCTACAAAATGACTGCCAGTTAAGTAATATGAACTATGATGAAAGACTGAAAACATTAAAGATGCCCTTGTTAGCTGATAGGAGGAAGAGAGGAGACATGATAGCCACGTTTAAGGTCTTGAAAGAACTTGAAATAGATAAAAAAAAAAAAAAAAAAGGGATAATATGAGGCCACCAATGCAAACCGAGGAAAAAGTGGAATGGAAAGGATAGTACAGTGGACCCCTGGCTTTCGTACTGCTCCCAACTCGAACAATTATGTAAGTGTATTTTTGTAAGTGCTTTTGAAAGTGTATTTTTGAAGGTCTAAAACGGACTAATTTAATTTACATTTGTCCTTATGGGAACAAATTCGTTCGGTAACGGCACTTGAACAGCCTTCTGGAAAGAATTATTGACGAAATTCAGGGGTCCACTGTACCACAGAAAATTTTTCTTCTCAGAATGGTTGACCAGTTAAATAAGTACGTAAGTTTATTCAGGTATGCACAAATAGTTATCATACATGGCAGCATGTGTTGAGAACCTAGGATAACCCAAAAAAAAGTCAAACAAAGTGACTTACAGTGGACCCTCGGAAATCGAACAGCTCTGTAATCGAACATATCAGAAATAGAACAAGAAAATTGATTTTGACAATCGAACAAGTGCGTACCAGACCTGTCCGCCCAGGCGTCGTGAGTCAGTCTAGCTTTGTTTATCCTCCAGAGAACATTACCCTGCTTGCTCTTCCAAAGATTTCACAATTAATTGTGTTTGGAGCTTGTTCATTGGTTGAAGCAGTGGTGGTGAGAGGCAGTCTTAATGTAGAGTGAGAGGTGAGTAAACAAGATTAAATAAATAAACGAGAGAATGAGTGTAGAAGGTTCGGGAGTTTTTGTAAACAAACCAGTTGTTGTTGCTGTTACAAGCCTGGACAGGAATGAATTCTGTTCACTCCTTGAAGCTGACTGGAAAGAAGTGATCTAATGCAGTTAGCATTACAAACTCTGTTTTCTCTTATACTGTACTAACACGTCTGAAGGAGGAAAGAATGGGAAGATGTTTTCATAGCAGGAGCGAGAATGCCCGCCACCACATTCATAATGACATACATATTCTATTCATTCTAATGTGTATATCAGGTTTTTGTTATTTATATTGTTTATTATGTCATATTAGATGAATTGTGATAGATAAATAAACTGTCGAGTTGATAATATAGCGTCATAGTGAAGTACTATTTTGTCATGCCTCCTGACAGCAGGAACGGATTAATTATATTTCCATTATTTCTTATGGGAAATACTGATTTGATTTTCGAACATTTCGAGTTAAGAACTAGCTCCTGGAATGGATTATGTTCGATTTCCGAGGGTCCACTGTATTTCCATTGGGATCCTTGAAGGAGGAATTAGGTCCCACGGCCACAACACAAAACACAGATGACTTTTTGACATACCCCGAGTCCATACCAACCAATGTAAAAATTCTATGCACATAAAGGGCCCCAGAATCTGGAATTCATTACCAGTAAATATTAAGTTAACCTTGTCTGAAAATCAATTAAAGACTCTTCTCAAAAATCACCTACTCACCCTAAACTAAATACTCATACTGTAAACTACTTTCAAAAATGCTCAATGTTATTTTCCTTAAGATAATCTCAATTTTATATTATCATCTGCCTAAACACTTGTTACAATTTAATATCATTATAATGTCATTTCAAGAGTATAATATCATCATATTGTAATTTGAAATAAACTATATAACTAGAATAAACTCAATCAATTTCTCTAGTATTATGTACATAGTATATAAGTCATTAGATTAAGCTGCCCCTAATGCCATGGCATGCCAGTGGCTCTCCTTGCATTTCAGTTTTATGATTGTAACTACCAATATATATGTATACTTGCAAAGAAATAAGTGATGCAATCATCAGAATTTTTTTGAAAATTATATGATGAACAGAGCATTGGAGAGGGAATGCCATAAGCATAGTTCTGCTCATACTACAAAATAGGTAGTTAACTTTTGATAAAAAATGCATCTCCATAAAGCAGTTACGGTTAAAACAGACAAAAAATCCGGCTTGACAAAGGTCTAACATGTACATTTAATGGGGTGTCTGATTAAAACTGCAATTGGCTTCACAGAAATACAGCACACACCATGGGCCTACACAAATACTGCACATACTGTACTGTGGGCTTCACAAAAATACTGCATGCATGCGCACACACTATGGGCTTCACATAAATGCTCCACACTATGAGCTTCACAGATATGCTATAGTAAATACAATATCACATAAGGGTATCATAGAAATGCTGTAAATACAGCACTAGATAGGGGTATCACAAATGCTGCCAATTTAATAGAAGTAACAAAAACTGGAAGTCCCACAAGCTTCACAGAAATGCTACACACACTACCGGCTTCACAAGGAAGGATACACACATGCACTCCACCCCAGGCCCAGACTCATGGAACTCAGTGTTCATCAAGAACTGAAAGAAGCCCCTATCACGTGCTTTTAACATCCTATGGAGAGGGAGAATGGACACTGGGGTCGTCCCGCAGTTACTAAAAACAACAGATATAGCCCCACTCCACAAAGGGGGCAGTAAAGCATTGGCTAAGAACTACAGACCAATAGCACTAACATCCCATATCATAAAAATCTTTGAAAGGGTTCTAAGAAGCAAGATCGCCACTCATCTAGATACCTATCAATTACACAACCCAGGGCAGCATGGGTTTAGAGCAGGTCACTCCTGTCTGTCCCAACTACTCGACCACTACGACAAGGTCCTGGATGCTCTAGAAGACAAACAGAATGCAGATGTTATATACACAGACTTTGCAAAAGCCTTTGACAAGTGTGACCATGGTGTAATAGCACACAAAATGCATGATAAAGGAATAACAGGAAAAGTTGGCAGATGGATCTATAAATTCCTAACAAATAGAACACAAAGAGAAGTAGTCAACAGAGTAAAGTCTGAGGCGGCTACGGTGAAAAGCTCTGTTCCACAAGACACAGTACTTGCTCCCATCTTGTTCCTCATCCTCATATCGGACATAGACAGGGATATAAACCACAGTGCCGTGTGTCTTCCTTTGCAGATGACACTCGAATCTGCATGAATGTCCACCATTGAAGACACTGCAAGACTCCAAGCAGACATCAACCAAATCTTTAAATGGGCTGCAGAAAACAATATGAAGTTCAATGATGAGAAATTTCAATTACCCAGATATGGAAAATGTGAGGAAATTAAAATTTCATCTGAGTATAAAACAAATTCCAATCACACAATAGAGCAAAAAACTAATGTCAAAGAAATGGGAGTGATCATGTCAAAGGATCTTAACTTCAAGGACCATAACACTGTAGCAATCGCATCTGCTAGAAAAATGACAGGATGGATAATGAGAACCTTCAAAACCAGGGATGCCAAGCCCATGATGACCCTTTTCAGGTCGCTTGTTCTATCTATCCTGGAATATGGCTTCACACTAACAGCACCTTTCAAGGTAGGTGAAATTGCTGAACTAGAAAATGTGCAGAGAACCTTCACAGCACGCATAACTGTGATAAACCACCTCAATTACTGGGAACGCTTAAGTTCCAAAACCTGTACTCCCTAGAATGCAGGCGGGAGAGATACATTATTATATACACTTGGAAAATCCTAGAGGGATTAGTACCAAACTTGCACTCGAGAGTCACTCCCTACGAAAGCAAAAGACTCAGCAGACGATGCAACATCCCCCCAATGAAAAGCAGGGATGCCACTAGCACGTTGAGAGACAACACAATAAGTGTCAGGGGCCCAAGACTGTTCAACTGCCTCCCAGCGTACATAAGGGAGATTACCAATAGACCCCTGGCTGTCTTCAAGCAGGCACTGGACAGGCACCTAAAGTCAGTACCTGACCAGCCGGGCTGTGGTTCGTACGTCGGACTGTGTGCGGCCAGCAGTAACAGCCTGATTGATCAGGCTCTGATCCACCATGAGGCCTGGTCACAGACCATGCACTGACCCCCAGAACTCTCTCCAGGTAAACTCCAGGTAAACACACTACCGGCTTCACAAGAAATGCTACACACACACACTACCGGCTTCACAAGAAATGCTACACACACACACTACCGGCTTCACAAGAAATGCTACACACACACTACCTACAAGAATGCTAACACACACTACCGCTACAGAAATGCTACACACACACACTACCGGCTTCACAAGAAATGCTACACACACACACTACCGCTTCACAAGAAATGCTACACACACACACTACCGGCTCACAAGAAATGCTACACACACACACTACCGCTTCACAAGAAATGCTACACACACACACTACCGGCTTCACAAGAAATGCTACACACACACACTACCGGCTTCACAAGAAATGCTACACACACACACTACCGGCTTCACAAGAAATGCTACACACACACACTACCGGCTTCACAAGAAATGCTACACACACACTACCGGCTTCACAAGAAATGCTACACACACTACCGGCTTCACAAGAAATGCTACACACACTACCGGCTTCACAAGAAATGCTACACACACTACCGGCTTCACAAGAAATGCTACACACACTACCGGCTTCACAAGAAATGCTACACACACTACCGGCTTCACAAGAAATGCTACACACACTACGCTCACAAGAAATGCTACACACTACCGCTACAAGAAATGCTACACACACTACCGCTACAAGTGCTACCACACTACCGTACAAGAAATGCTACACACACTACTGGCTTCACAAGAAATGCTACACACACTACTGGCTTCACAGAAAGGGTGAGTACAATGAGCTTCACAGAAATGCTGTTAATACAGTGGTACCCCGACTTACGATATTAATCCGTCAGAGAGGGCATATTTTAAAGCGAAACAATCGTAAAACGAATCAATTTTCCCCATAAGAAATAATGGAAATAAATTTAATCCGTCCAAGACTTCCAAAAGTAGTTAAATAAAATATTTTTTAGAACTTTTGGACATTAAATAATACAGAATTGAATAAAGAATACATAAATACATGCAAATATTGTACAATAACATGTCACTTACATTTATTGAAGAGTTGTTGATGTGTGGAGGACGGGAGGAGGGGAGAAGGTGGAGTAGTATGCTAGTGTTTGGAAGGGAATCCCCTTCCATTAACACTGCAGGTGGTAAGTTCTTTCTGGGGTTACTTCCCTTTTCTTTGAATGCCACTAGGACCAGCTTGAGAGTCACTAGACCTCTTTCTAACAACAAATTTGTCCAGGGAGCTCTGTGTCTGGCGATTCTTTAACACATCCCTGAAATGACACACCACTGTGTCATTGTACAGGTTGCCAGCACGGCCTGCAACAGCATGGTTAGGGTGATATTCATCCATAAATGCTTGCACCTTGCTCCACATTCCACAAATGTCCTTAATCCTTGAAGAAGGCACATTCTTCCATTTTTGTTCCACCTCCACCATGCCTCACAACACTATGTATGCCACTTCGATTCTTAAATTTGTAAAACCAGCCTCTGCTGGCTTTAAATTCGCTCACTTCAGCACTCGTTGCAGGCATTTTCTTAAGGAGATCATCATGCAACTGCCTTGCTTTTTCACATATTATTCCCTCCGAAACAGTATCTCCTGCTAACTGTTTCTCGTTGATCCACACCAACAACAACCTTTCCACATTTTCCAGCACTTGTGGTCTCTGTTTTGTGATCACAGATGCACCTTTTGCAACAACAGCTTCCTTGATTTTACTTGAATATTTCTTATCCACAATGGTAGCGATGGTAGAATAGGGTTTACCATACAGCCTGGCTAGCTCACTGATACGCACTCCACTTTCATATTTTTCTATTATCTCCTTCTTCACTTCTATCGTACATATATTTCTGTTCC
>WNWK01010117.1:0-45000 GCA_009830355.1 Cherax destructor
ACTATCATTGCCACCACTATAATTATCATCACAATCAATATCATTGTCACCACAATCACTATTATTGTCACCTCTATCATTAGTTCCAATGTCACTATTATTGTGAACATTACTATTACTAGGAACATCAGTACTAAATTAAGCTAGAATAATATTATTTATATTTCTTTGCAATAGACGAAGAGAAAAATAATTTCAAGATCTGACGAAGAAGGTTTAGCAAGAAAAGTAGTTTTTTTTAGTCTTTGTCTATAGAAGAAAACCTTGGTGATAAATTAGTAAAGGTTATATCATAAAAGGATGGCTCGAGACCGACAACCCAGAGTGACGTTTGAATCCCTCTGGAATAAGAAGCTGAGGATTCTTGGCTCTGGTAGTTATGGGGATGTTGCTCTAGTAAGCTGGAATGGGAAGCCAGCTGCTCTTAAAAGAGCTAAATGTAGTCTCGATTATGAGGCTTTAGAAGATGAAAAAAAAATACTTTCGGCATTGAAAGGGAAAGGAGGTGCTCCGAAGATACTAAGATCCTTTACGGATCCTCCAGCAATTCTTATGGAGTATAAGGGTGATAAAAGTCTTTGCGATATGCAAGACAACCGTTCAGACGCCCTCGCCATAATTTATAAAATTGGATGTAAATTAAAAGAGATTCATGAAACACATTACGTTCACAATGATTTGAAGGAAAACAATGTAATGATCGAAAGTCTTAACAGTAATCCTGAAATTAGTATTATCGACTACGGTTTATCCTGTAGGCCTGGGATGATCATTGGAATGACCGGGGAGCCCGCTGAGTATCCCTGGTATGCCCCCGAGGTCTTCAAGGACTTACCCAGTACTTACGCTACTGATGTGTTTTCTTTTGGCGTTTTAATCGAAAATTTATTAAAATCCCATAGTAAACTGCTAAACCTGGTTAATAACAACCCAAAATTATCAAAACTGATTCGTGCCTCAGTACATCCCAACCCCAAGAATCGGCCACGACTCCAAGATCTTCTAAGCCACATGAAGGTGTTGTTGAAACCCGCCGTGGACCTTCCCAACGCTGTACGTCCTCAAAAGCGTAAGTTCACTACGAGTCCTGAACACGCCTGCAATAACAATCAGCAAAATAAAAGACCAAGATATAACATTCGACGAAAATGAGAATGTTGCATTCTCTGTAGGTGGTATGTTATTTCCATTGCAGCGTTGGCCATCATCAGACGTGTGTGACGTAAGTGATGCTGGTATCGCCATGCTAGTGATGCTGGTATCGCCATGCTAGTGATGCTGGTATCGCCATGCTAGTAAACTTATTTGTGTTTCTGAATTCCTGCGGAAAGATAGAAGTCCTTCCCATTTCTCCTACATATTTTTTTGTTTTGAAGTCTAATGATGATACACATGGGATTTGTTTATAAAAAGCAGACATAAACAAACATTAGAACATATTACAACATATTTGTGACCAGCAACCTTGATCAAGAAGCACGGTCAAATAATAGTCTAATCAATATATCCTGGTGTTCGGTTACGTGTTTTTTTTAAACCATTTATCGGTATCATTCACCAAAATTTATAATTTGCAACTCTGTATACAACTGGTAAGGTCTCACTTGGATTATGCAGCTCAGTTTTGGTCGCCAATTCTACAGAATGATATAAATTTATTGGAGAACATTCAGAGGAGAATAACAAAATTATTCCATTAAATATCGAATCCACAATACTATTCACCTTCTCAGCTGCCACATGACACAGCAATTAGATGACCTGACGCCTTCACTCAACCATCAACCATGAGTTCCTGTCTTCGCCATATATGCTGTGCTTATATATATATATATATATATATATATATATATATATATATATATATATATATATATATAATTATTATTATCATTATCATAATAATTATTATTATTATATTTGAGGGGAAAAATTAACTTAGAGGGGAAACAGCGCCTGAGCAACGGGAAACATACAGCTATGATCTGAAGTAGGGAGGGGTCAACTCTAATTCCTTGGATGAAGAGCCATTATAATATAATATCCCTGCACTCTCCGTGTTCCCTTGAAAGGAGGAAATATTAGTGACGTCAGTAAACAATCAGGTACAGCCATTTATAATAAATTTATGTTCACTTCTTACGAAAAACACTGTAGGATTGTCTAGACCACTGTAGGATTGACCCAATTATTGTAGGATTGACCAGACCACTGTAGGATTGACCCAATTATTGTAGGATTGACCAGACCACTGTAAGATTTACCCAATTATTGTAGGATTGACCAGACCACTGTACTATTAACCCTATCATTGTAAGATTGACCCTATTATTGTAGGATTGACCTTATTATTGTAGGATTGACTCTATTATTGTAGGATTGACCTTATTATTGTAGGATTGACTCTATTATTGTAGGATTGACCAGACCATTGTAGGATTGACCCTATCATTGTAAGATTGACCCTATTATTGTAGGATTGACCAGACCATTGTAGGATTGACCCTATCATTGTAAGATTGACCCTATTATTGTAGGATTGATCAGACCACTGTAGGATTGACACTATCATTGCAGAATTGACCCTATCATTGTAGGATTTACCAGACCATTGTAGGATTGACATTATCACTAGGATTGACCAGACCATTGTAGGATTGACGTTATCATTGTAGGATTGACCCTATCATTGTAGGATTGCCCAAAACGTTTTAAGATTGAGCAGAGAACATTATCGACACACACACATACACACGCACACACATACACTCACAAACACACACACACACACACGCACACACGAACACACGCACACACACACACACACACACACACACAGTATAGTCTAGGTGGCCAAAGACTCCAAACCTCACTCAAGGAAAAAGATCTTGGGGTGAGTATAATACCGAGCACATCTCCTGAGGCACACATCAATCAGATAACTGCTGCAGCATACGGGCGGCTGGCAAACCTAAGAATAGCGTTCCAATACCTCACTAAGGAATCATTCAAGACTCTGTACACCATATACGTCAAGCCCATACTGGAGTATGCAGCACCAGTTTGGAACCCACACCTGGTCAAGCACGTCGGGAAATTAGAGAAAGTGAAAAGGTTTGCAACAAGACTAGTCCCAGAGCTAAGGGGATTGTCCTACGAAGAAAGGTTAAGGGAAATCGGTCTGACGACACTAGAGGACAGGAGGGTTAGGGGAGACATGATAACGACATATAAAATACTGCGAGGAATAGATAAGGTGGACAGAGACAAGATGTTCCAGAGAGGGGACACAGAAACAAGGGGTCACAGTTGGAAGTTGAAGACTCCTATGAGTCAAAAGGATGTTAGGAAGTATTTCTTCAGTCATAAAGTTGTCAGGAAGTGGAATAGCCTAGAAAGTGACGTAGTGGAGGCAGGAACCATACATAGTTTTAAGACGAGGTTTGATAAAGCTCATGGAGCAGGAAGAGAGAGGACCTAGTAGCAATCAGTGAAGAGGCGGGGCCAGGAGCTATGACTCGACCCCTGCAACCACAAATAGGTGAGTTTAAATAGGTGAGTACACACACACATACACACACACACCCAAGGGCAACAGAAATAATGGGAAGACCAAAACGAGCCCTTGGTTTACCCGAAGGTGCAGGGAGGCAAAAACTAAGTGCACTAGAGAATGGAAAAAGTACAGAAGACAAAGGACCCAGGAAAATAAGGAAGAGCTAGAAACGAGTATGCACAGATAAGAAGGGAGGCTCAGCAACAGTACGAAAACAACATAGCATCGAAAGTCAAGTCTGATCCGAAACTGCTGTATAGCCACATTAGGAGGAAGAGAACAGTCAAACCAAGTGATCAGGCTGAGGAAAGAAGGTGGGGAACTCACAAGAAACGATCAAGAGGTATGTGAGGAGCTCAACACCAGATTTAAGGAAGTATTTACAGTGGAGACAGGAAGGACTCTGGGAAGACAGAACAGAGGACATCAACAAGGAATATACCAAAAAGTGTTGGATGACATACACACAACTGAGGAGGAGGTGAAGAAGCTGCTAAGTGACCTTGATACCTCAAAGGCGGTGGGACCAGACAACATCTAACCATGGGTCCTTAGAGAGGGAGCAGAGACGCTGTGTGTGCCACTAACCATGATCTTCAACACATCACTCGAAACTGGGCAACTACCTAAGGTATGGAAGACAGCAAATGTAGTTCCCATTTTTAAGAAAGGAGACAGAAACGAGGCACTAAACTATAGACCATTGTCACTGACGTGTATAGTATGCAAAGTCATGGAGAAGATTATCAGGAGAGTGGTAGAGCACCTGGAACGGATCAATATTATAAATGACAACCAGCACGGATTCAGGGAAGGCAAATCCTGTGTCACAAACCTCCTAGAATTTTATGACAAGGTAACAGAAGTAAGGCACGAGAGAGAAGGGTGGGTTGACTGCATTTTCTTGGACTGCAAGAAGGCCTTCGATACAGTTCCTCACAAGAGATTAGTGCAGAAGCTAGAGGATCAGGCACGTATAACAGGAAGGGCACTGCAATGGATCAGAGAATACCTGACATGGAGGCAACAACGAGTCTTGGTACGTGATGAGGTATCACAGTGGCGCGGAGAGAGAGGACCTAGTAGCATTCAGTGAAGAGACTGGGCCAGGAGCTAAGTATCGACCCCTGCAACCACAATTAGGTGAGTACACGCCATTAATAATTTTTACCAAGTTGTTGATTGAAATTGAAAAATGCATAACGGGGCTTTTATGTCCGAGACGAAGAAATATTAAAATCATAATACCGAAGTTGTTACAACAGTAAGTCACAATACCGTGGTTGCTACAACAGTAAGTCACAATACCGTGGTTGTTACAACAGTAAGTCACAATACCGTGGTTGCTACAACAGTAAGTCACAATACCATGGTTGCTACAACAGTAAGTCACAATACCGTGGTTGCTACAACAGTAAGTCACAATACCGTGGTTGTTACAACAGTAAGTCACAATACCGTGGTTGCTACAACAGTAAGTCACAATACCGTGGTTGCTACAACAGTAAGTCACAATACCGTGGTTGTTACAACAGTATGTCACAATACCGTGGTTGCTACAACAGTAAGTCACAATACCGTGGTTGCTACAACAGTAAGTCACAATACCGTGGTTGCTACAACAGTAAGTCACAATACCGTGGTTGCTACAACAGTAATTCACAATACCGTGGTTGCTAAAAAAGTAAGTCACAATACCGTGGTTGCTACAACAGTAAGTCACAATACCGTGGTTGCTACAACAGTAATTCACAATATCGTGGTTGCTACAACAGTAATTCACAATACCGTGTTTGCTACAACAGTAAGTCACAATACTGTGGTTGGTACAACAGTAATTCACAATACCGTGGTTGCTACAACAGTAATTCACAATACCGTGGCTGCTTCAACAATAAGTCACAATAGCGTGGTTGCTACAACAGTAAGTCACAATACCATGGTTGCTACAACAGTAAATCACAATACCGTCGTTACTACATCTGTAATTCACAATACCGTGGCTGCTACAACAAATCACAATACCGTGGCTACTACAACAAATCACAATACCATGGCTGCTACAGCAACAAGTCACAATACCGTGATTGCAACAAGTCACAATACCATGGCTGCAACAAATCACAATACCGTGGCTGCAACAAAAGCCACAATACCGTGGCTGCAACAAAAGCCACAATACCGTGGCTGCAACAAAAGCCACAATACCGTGGCTGCAACAATATAGAAAGTAACCCACAGTTTGGATAGAAAACGTTTCGGTCCATCCTAAACCGACATAAAACCACGACCGAAACGTCATCTTAAGTTTCCGTTCCCTATGGGGCAGTTAATAATGAAAAGCAGACGAATAATGTGCCAGAAATGCATTAATTTATTATAGAATAAATCTATAAATCCAAGGTAGATGATGACTCTAGGTAATAAATTTAATACACCAGCAACAACAGCCTGGTTGACCAACCAAGCACCAGGCAAGCCTGGCTCCATGGCCGGGCTGCGGGAGAAGAAAAACTCTCGAAATCCATCAATGGTATTTCAAAGGGGAAATAAATATAATATAGATTGTAGGAGACTATAAGTGTTATAGACAATAGCAATAAAGAGACGTATGTAACACTGAGGACATTTTATTGCGAGACGTTTCGCCCAGTTGAGGCTTTATTAGCGCAATATAAAATTTGGAAGTAAACCCTTGAATAAATTCGATAGCGGAGAAAGGTCAATTAATTTAGTGTGAATTAGGTGAGATAAGGTCATGTGCCAGTGTGTGTGGGTGAGAGAGAGAGAGAGAAGAGAGAGAGAGAGAGAGAGAGAGAGAGAGTTCCCTGTTCTTATAGTGTGTGTTGGGGAAGAACCTAGCAAGGAGGACACCGATATGCTAAAACGTCCGGAGTTGTTGGCCACATCAAGAAACCTCAACAAACGATTTTCAGAACACCAACATAAGACCAGAACCAACAACCTTAACAAGGAGTGGCCAATACACCAATATTCTAACAACTACTCAATATGTGTTGTCCTTCATGGTAGTTAACCATGAAGGATAACATATATAGAAAGTATCATTGAACCTGTGCTCAGCAGCACCTTCAACAACCTCAACCAGAACAGCGGGTTCTACTAGTTAGCTGGAACCATGCCAGAAAACTACGTGTTTGGGAATCAATGTGACCTAACTCGCACGCCACTTATATCCGATCACCCTGATCAGACGTCACGTTTACCTGTCTGTGACTTGATAAAAACATGCGTAGGCGAAACGTCGTCAGAAAAGGTTCCTTATAACTGCATCTGTGTTTTCTCACCACCGTGTTGGTATGTCTTACACTGGGTGGTTGGACCTGCCCAGCATGGGCCAGTAGACCTCCTGCAGTGCTCCAATATTCTTACTTTGTTATGTTATTGTGTAACATAATATAATCAAGGCAGAGGAAAGGCAGTAAATACACAAGCACTGTCTTGCACACAAACACACACACACACAACACACACACACACACACACACACACACACACAACACACACACACACACAAACACACACACACACACAAACACACACACACACAAACACACACACACACACAAACACAAGGCCATAAAACAGAACACATATAAAGAAAAAATACCAAAACCAAGTCCCACCCACAAAGACAAAACAAACACAAAGCAAAAAAAATATCCACAAAGTCAGAATACAAATACAAAATAGCTGTTTACAAGGAAGGAAATTTACATAGTGAAGGAGAGAGAGAGAGAGAGAGAGAGAGAGAGAGAGAGAGAGAGAGAGAGAGAGAGAGAGAGAGAGAGAGAGACCAGAAGAACAATATTAGGTACATATTCATCTCCAACTAAGTTCCTGGACACTAAGAAGTGGCTCGTGATTTAAGGCATTGGACCATCCCTTCCTTTGCTCGAACCTGATTGATTACCTCTCATTTCCTCCTACGGATTTAGCGCTCTCCCTATAAATATAATAACAACAACAATAACAGGATGAGTTGTGTATGCGAGCCAGAGGATAAATTCTCCGACAAATACACTGGGAAATACACCATCCGGGACACGTATTATGTATTATTTTTGTTAGGCCTTAAGAGGCCTGAGAGGAATAGGAAAAAGGGAGGACTGTGGGGAAGGATAGAACAATGAAAAAAATAGGTTGTGGGGAGAGAGGAATAGAGAGGTAAGAAAGGTCGTGGACAGACAGGAATAGAGAGGTAAGAAAGGTCGTGGACAGATAGGAATAGAGAGGTAAGAAAGGTCGTGGACAGACAGGAATAGAGAGGTAAGAAAGGTCGTGGACAGACAGGAATAGAGAGGTAAGAAAGGTCGTGGACAGACAGGAATAGAGAGGTAAGAAAGGTCGTGGACAGACAGGAATAGGGAGGTAAGAAAGGTCGTGGACGGACAGGAATAGAGAGGTAAGAAAGGTCGTGGACAGACAGGAATAGGGAGGCAAGAAAGGTCGTGGACAGACAGGAATAGGGAGGTAAGAAAGGTCGTGGACAGACAGGAATAGGGAGGTAAGAAAGGTCGTGGACAGACAGGAATAGGGAGGCAAGAAAGGTCGTGGACAGACAGGAATAGGGAGGTAATAAAGGTCGTGGACAGACAGGAATAAGGAGGTAAGAAAGGTCGTGGACAGACAGGAATAAGGAGGTAAGAAAAGTTGTGGTAAGAAAGGTTATTGAAGAAACCTTAAGCAATAATTCAGACATTTAAAAATCAAGCGTTCCTTCAGTGTTGGTGGTCAAGTGGCCTGACCACTTTGGGTGAGGTTCCTGGGAGTGGTTTTACCACACTGGGAGGAGCCTTTCACACATGTATTGAACACGTGTTGAGGCTCCACACTGCTACTTACATGGGGGTCAATCAACACCTGGGGAATGGGTTGCAGTCAGGCTCAATTCAAGGAAGGCACGGAGAGGTCTCATCCCTCGGATCAAGAGCCCCTGGCAGGTATTAAGGCACCATCTCAAGGGGCGTGGGGGGGGACCGAGAAGTAAGAATTCAGTAATCAATTTGTGCAGGGGAATTTATGGGTAAAAACTACCTGTGTTGGTTTTCAGTGGTGGGTGGTGAAATATGCGTATGTGTGCTCCTGAAGGCGAGAGTGAGTGGCGTCTGTAGCAGGATGTAAGAGGGGGAAGAGTAACTCAGATACAACAGCAGTATAGCTTGTCAGGAGCATTCCGGCAGGCCAGCTTTAGTTAAGAGAGATGATTGCAAATCATTCCCCTTCCCTTGCGACAGTGAGTCACGGGCGGAGGAGGATCAGGAGGAAGAGGAAGAAGAAGAGGAGGAGGAGGAGGAGGAGGAGGAGAAACAGCTGCAGTAGCAGCAACAACAACACGAGAGCGAGAATAAGAAAACATCTATGAAAATGATCTAAGGAGCGCCCAGTCTTTACTAAACACCGACTGCAGAGCACAGCGAAGAGCAGGAAATAGAGCATTACACAGAGAAACTAACCTCAAAACAGTGTAGCATTAGAGTACTGCTGTACACAGACCAGTATTACAAAAAGACTTCCCAGGACTTCAAACAATTTCTGACTTTCATACTTTGAAAAGTATCTTTTAATTTAGATCAATAGACTACATATCTCTGGCAATACAGTTTGTGGAAAAATTAAACATGCAATATAATGAGATCTTTTACTGACTACGTTTCGCCCACAGATTGAGCTTTATCAAGTCACAAACAGATCTACCTGGGTAAAGGGCACATGAGTATATGGAGAAGAGTCAGGTGGAGAATGCTGAGTAGACTTGGATTTGAGACGGACCTGCACGGGACAGTTGAGAATATTGGGTAGGTACTTTACACCTTTCATCCCAACACATAGTACAGACATGACATTGACATGAAATGTAGTGTGTGGACAGAGACAGGGCTATACACTAGAGTCTAGTGTATAGCCCTGTCTCTGTCCAGTGACTAGACCATTTCACCTTCATAATAACCTATTTGTAACTACAGGAGCAGAGTTATGCTGGTGTCTACCTGGAGAGAATTCCAGGGGTCAACGCCCCCGCGGCCCGGTCTGTGACCAGGCCTCCTGTTGTGTCCACAAAGCCTGTATGGTGTTGCCGTATATAGTAACTTTCATGGTGAATGACAATGAAATCAAGCAGTAGGGATTGACAAGTAAACCATGACTCGGAGATGACAATTTTGAACACATTCCAGTCTGTCCCGGGACATTACCAAGTCACGAGTAGTGGACGAGACCTGACAGAAACGTCGAAATCGTTTTATCTCCAAAACGTAGGATGGGCAACGTTAGGGGCTATATACAAATAACCATCACATGGGAGAAATAAACTTATGGCGATATTTCGGTCCAACTTGGTCAAACTAATGGCCCAAGTTGGACCGAAACGTCGTCATAAGGGTTATTTGTGTATTGTTCCAGACATGATAATGAGACTTTATAATCTTTATTTGGGGATATTCACAGCAATAAATGCAACCAACAACACTAGTACCAGCCCACAACACTAGTATCCGCCCACAACACTAGTACCCGCCCACAACACTAGTACACTAGAGCGGAAAAGCAATGTGAAGGACATGGGTGTGGTAATGTTCGAAGACCTCACCTTCAAGGACCACAACAATGCCACTATCACATCTGCGAGGAAACTGATAGGATGGATAATGAGAACATTCAAGACAAGAGATGCTAAGCCAATGATGATCCTTTTTAAATCACTTGTTCTCTCTAGGCTAGAATACTGCTGTACATTAACATCCCCATTCAAGGCAGGTGAAATTGCAGATCTAGAGAATGTACAGAGAACCTTTACTGCACGTATAAGTTCCATCAAACACCTTAACTACTGGGAACGCCTGGAAGCACTTGACTTATATTCACTGGAGAGCAGGCGAGAGAGATATATCATAATCTACACCTGGAAGGTTCTGGAGGGACTGGTCCCTAATATGCACACAGAAATCACGCCATACGAAAGCAATAGACTTGGCAGACGATGCAACATACCCCCAGTGAAGAGTAGGGGCGCCACTGGTACACTAAGAGAAAACACAATAAGTGCCCGGGGCCCAAGACTGTTCAACAGCCTCCCACCAGCCATAAGGGGAATTACCAATACACCCCTGGTTGCCTTCAAGAGGGAGCTGGACAGATACCTAAAGTCAGTGCCAGATCAGCCGGGCTATGGTTCGTACGTTGGACTACGTGCGGCCAGCAGTAACAGCCTGGTTGATCAGGCCCTGATCCACCAGGAGGCCTGGTCATGGGCCGGGCCGCGGGGACGTTGATCCCCGGAATCATACAGTAAAAAAAATCCAATGCAAATTGTCATAATGATTCATTTATTACCATTGGTCCAGGTACGGAATGCCCTCCAGGTAGACTCCAGGTAGGTAGACCCACAACAATAGTACCCCACCCACAACACTAGTACCCACCCACAACACTAGTACCCCAACCGCAACACTAGTCCCCCAGCCACAACACTAGTACCCGCCCACAACACTTGTACCCGCCCACAACACTAGTACCCCAGCCACAACACTAGTACCCCACCCGCAACACTAGTACCCCAGCCACAACACTAGTACCCAGCCACAACACTAGTACCCGCCCACAACACTTGTACCCGCCCACAACACTAGTACCCACCCACAACACTAGTACCCCAGCCACAACACTAGTACCCGACCTCAACATTAGTACCCGCCCACAACACTAGTACCCCACCCCCAACACTAGTACCCGCTTACAACACTAGTACCCACCCACAACACTAGTACCCACCTACAACACTACTACCCCACCCACAACACTAGTACCCGCCCACAACACTAGTACCCACCCACAACAATAGTACCCACCCACAACACTAGTACCCACCCACAACACTAGTACCCACCCACAACACTATTACCCACCCACAACACTAGTACCCACCCACAACACACTACCCCACCCACAACACTGAGTACCCACCCACAACACTAGTACCCACCCACAAAACTAGTACCCGCCCACAACACTAGTACCCGCCCACAACACTAGTACCCGCCCACAACACTAGTACCCACCCACAACACTACTACCCCACCCACAACACTAGTACCTACCCACAACACTAGTAACCCACCCACAACACTAGTACCCACCCACAACACTACTACCCCACCCACAACACTAGTACCTACCCACAACACTAGTACCCACCCACAACACTAGTACCCACCTACAACACTACTACCCCACCCACAACACTAGTACCCGCCCACAACACTAGTACCCACCCACAACAATAGTACCCACCCACAACACTAGTACCCACCCACAACACTAGTACCCACCCACAACACTATTACCCACCCACAACACTAGTACCCACCCACAACACTACTACCCCACCCACAACATGAGTACCCACCCACAACACTACTACCCCACCCACAACACTAGTACCCACCCACAAAACTAGTACCCGCCCACAACACTAGTACCCGTCCACAACACTAGTACCCGCCCACAACACTAGTACCCACCCACAACACTACTACCCCACCCACAACACTAGTACCTACCCACAACACTAGTAACCCACCCACAACACTAGTACCCACCCACAACACTACTACCCCACCCACAACACTAGTACCTACCCACAACACTAGTACCCCACCCACAACACTAGTACCCACCCACAACACTACTACCCCACCCACAACACTAGTACCCACCCACAACACTAGTACCCACCCACAACACTAGTACCCACCAACAACAAAAGGAGCTACCCACAACACTAGTACCTACCCACTAGTACCCAACCCACAACACTAGTACCCACCCACAACACTACTACCCCACCCACAAACCTAGTACCCACCCACAACACTAGTACCCTCCCACAACACTACTACCCCACACACAACAATAGTACCCACCCACAACACTAGTACCCGCCCACAACACTAGTACCCACCCACAACACTAGTACCTACCCAGAACACTAGTACCCACCCACAACACTAGTACCCACCCATAACACTACTACCCCACCCACAACACTAGTACCCACCAACAACAAAAGGAGCTACCCACAACACTAGTACCCACCAACAACAAAAGGAGCTACCCACAACACTAGTACCCACCAACAACAAAAGGAGCTATCCACAACACTAGTACCCACCAACAGCAAAAGGAGCTACCCACAACACTAGTACCCACCCACAACACTAGTACCCACCAACAACAAAAGGAGCTACCCACAACACTAGTACCCACCAACAACAAAAGAAGCTACCCACAACACTAGTACCCACCAACAACAAAAGGAGCTACCCACAACACTAGTACCCACCCACAACACTAGTATCCACCAACAAAAGGAGCTACCCACAACACTAGTACCCACCAACAACAAAAGGAGCTACCCACAACACTAGTACCCACCAACAACAAAAGGAAATACCCACAACACTAGTACCCACCAACAACAAAAGGAGCTACCCACAACACTAGTACCCACCCACAACACTAGTACCCACCCACAACACTAGTACCCACTCACAACACTAGTACCCACCCACAACACTAGTACCCACCCACAACACTACCCCACCCACAACACTAGTACCCACCAACAACACTAGTACCCACCAACAACACTAGTACCCACCCACAACACTAGTACCCACCAACAACACTAGTACCCACTCACAACACTAGTACCCACCAACAACACTAGTACCCACCCACAACACTACCCCACCCACAACACTAGTACCCACCAACAACAAAAGAAGCTACCCACACAGAAATCGTTGATCTTCAAGGTAATACTAATGTTTTTTTTTTTTAATACTGCCTCCTCCAAGTGTCTTATTTTACAGAGAACTGAAAAGGTTTTTTGAATCAAATTTTTTTTATCATCTGCAGTAGCCTAAAAAGTCTGCAAAGATATGAGACACATTAATTAAGCTCTCTTACCCAAGAAATTTAAATTCCACATTCCGAAGGATCTGCGTAAAATATTACAGTCCATTTTTCACATTATTATTATTACTTTTGTTAATATTTTTATTATTATTATTATTATTGCTATTATTATTATTACTATTAATATTATTATTATTATTATTTTTTCAACAAGTCGGCCGTCTCCCACCGAGGCAGGGTGACCACCGAGGCAGGGTGACCACCGAGGCAGGGTGACCACCGAGGCAGGGTGACTACCGAGGCAGGGTGACCACCGAGGCAGGGTGACCCAAAAAGAAAGAAATTCCCAAAAAAGAATAATACTGTCATCATCATTCAACACTTTCACCATACTCATACATAATCACTGTCTTTGCAGAGGCGCTCAGATACGACAGCTGAGAAAAGTCCCTCCCAGCTGTCACTATCTCAGACCCCTCCTTTAAAGTGCAGGCATTGTACTTCCCATTTCCAGGACTCAAGTCCAACTAAATCAATTAACTGGTTTCCCTGAATCCCTTCACAAAATGTTACCCTGCTCACACTCCAACAGCTCGTCATGTCCCAAAAACCATTCGTCTCCATTCACTCCTATCTAACACGCTCACACATGCTTGCTGGAAGTCCAAGCCCCTCGCCCACAAAATCTCCTTTACCCCCTCCCTCCAACCTTTTCGAGGACAACCCCTACCCCGCCTTCCTTCCCCTACAGATTTATACGCTCTCCAAGTCATTCTACTTTGATCCATTCTCTCTAAATGACCAAACCACCTCAACAACCCCTCTTCAGCCCTCTGATTAATACTTTTTGTAACTCCACACCTAGTAATTTCCACATTCCGAATTTTCTGCATAATATTTACACCACACATTGCCCTTAGACAGGACATCTCCACTGCCTCCAGCCTCCTCCTCGCTGCAGCATTTGCAACCCATGCTTCACACCCATATAAGAGTGTTGGTACCACTATACTTTCGTACATTCCCTTCTTTGCCTCCATGGATAACGTTTTTTTTCTCCACAGATACCTCAACGCACCACTCACCTTTTTTCCTTCATCAATTCTATGGTTAACCTCATCCTTCATAAACCCATCCGCTGACACGTCAACTCCCAAATATCTGAAAACATTTACTTCTTCCATAATCCCTCTCTCCAATGTGATATCCAATTTTTCTTTATTTAAACAGTTTGATACCCTCATCACCTTACTCTTATCTATGTTCACTTTTAACTTTCTACCTTTACACACCCTCCCAAACTCGTTCACTAACCTTTGCAACTTTTCTTTAGAATCTCCCAAAAGCACAGTATCATCAGTAAAAAGTAACTGTGTCAACTCCCATTTTGCATTTAATTCTTCATAATTTAATCCCACTACCCTCCCTAACACCCTAGCATTTACTTCTTTTACAACTCCATCTATAAATATATTAAACAACCATGGTGACATTTCACATCCCTGTCTAAGACCTACTTTTACCGGGAAGTAATCTCCCTCTCTCCTACACACCCTAACCTGAGCCTCACTATCCTCATAAAAACTCTTTACAGCCTTCAGTAACTTACTACCTATTCCATACACTTGCAACATTTGCCACATTGCTCCCCTATCCACTCTATCATATGCCTTGTCTAAATCCATAAATGCAATGAAAACTTCCTTACCTTTATCTAAATACTGTTCACATATATGCTTCAATGTAAACACTTGATCTACATATTTCCTACCCACTCTAAAGCCTCCTTGCTCATCTGTCTTACCCCTAATTCTTTCAATAATAACCCTACCGTACATACTCTCTGCCAAACCCAAGGTACGTTCCCCTCTTTCATACATTTATTAAACAAAAATACCAACCACTCCAGCACTATATCCCACCTGCTTTTAACATTTCTGTCATTATCCCGTCAGTTTCAGCTGCTTTACCCCCTTTCATTCTATGTAATGCCTCACGCACCTCCCCCACACTCACATCCTGCTCTTCTTCACTCCTAAACGATGTTGTACCTCCATGGCCAGTGCATGAAATTACCGCCTCCCTTTTTTCATTGACATTTAAAAGTTCCTCAAAATATTCCCGCCATCGACCCAATACCTCCAGCTCCCCATCTACTAACTCCCCTACTCTGTTTTTAACTGACAAATCCATTCGTTCCCTAGGCTTTCTTACCGTGTTTATCTCCAAAAAAAATTCTTGTTTTCAGCAAAATTTCTTGACAGAGCCTCTCCCACTCTTTCATCTGCTCTTCTTTTGCACTCTCTCAAGGGGCAGGCCTTAAACCCATTAATTTTCAATTTGTATTCTCTAATGAACGTAAGATGGGTGATCATTTTTAAAGAGTACAGATCCTGTGCCCAGGTGAATTTTATTTTCGGTTATCAGCGGACGGATGATCAAGCCTCCATCACTGCTTGGGCTGAATGACCCACACGGAGTTTAGCGACACATATAAATATAGGGAAAGTACTTAACATAAACCTATCTCCCTCCGCAATCCGAGATATTTGCCGTTTGGCTGATCACCCTCATATCTGTGATGAACTCTGAACTCTGACTTCATCAACAGAGACGCCAGTCAGCTCATTATCTCTGAACAGCTTTACACAGGGAGAGTGAATCAGGTTTCATTACAACTTGATGTAAGCTTCCTGTCATTAATTTTTAATATTTTTGCTCATGAGTTTCATATTTTAGGATAATTTGTTAGTTAGGTTCGTTCTTTAATACTGTTAGAGTAATGTAGTTTATTTCATTTGTATTATGTCTGTTATAAATACAACATTAATGATTTTATGTAAAGAAGTTATTCCCCATTGTAATGGTCCTTTAAACTTTTAAGTACCGATGATGGTGTTTGAGACTTCATGTGCAGGTGACCAGGGGTACTAGTGGTGACTCCTTAGGAGACATTACCCTTGTTTGATCATATATAAACCAGATTTTGTCCTCTACCTTCTAAGCTGATGAGGACCTCATTACCATTGCCATATATATATAATATATATATATATATATATATATATATATATATATATATATATATATATATATATATATATATATGTCGTGCCGATTAGGTAAAACTGGTCAATTAGCAAGAACTCATCTAAAATTAAGTCCTTTCTAAAATTTTCTCTTATACGTTTAAAGATATATTTTTTCATTTATGTTAATGTAAGAATTTATAATTTTGTACCAAGAGAAACTTTGAAAACCTACCTAACCTTATTACAACAAGCGCAATTTAATATAGCCTAACCCAACTAAATATATTTTAGATACGTTAACATTAATTTAATAATAAACAAACACAACGAAATATATTTTTTCGTTATGTTCAGAATGATTTTCGAAATTATTGCATACACAAATTTTCACTTGTCTTATAATGGCAAGGTGAGCGTTGCTATTTAAGCCAAATTCGCAAGTTTTACCTAATCGGCACGACATATATATATATATATATATATATATATATATATTATATATATATATTATTATATATATTCTTCCTATCTACTTATCAACCTTCCTTTTCAACTATCTCTTCCTAACTTACTTGAAGTGTGATATATATATATATATATATATATATATATATATATATATATATATATATATATGTCGTGCCTAATAGGTAAAACTGGTCAATTAGCAAGAACTCATCTAAAATTAAGTCCTTTCTAAAATTTTCTCTTATACGTTTAAAGATATATATTTTTAATTTATGTTAATGTAATAATTTATAATTTTGTACCAAGAGAAACTTTGAAAACCTACCTAACCTTATTACAGCAAGAGCAATTTAATTTAGCCTAATCCAACTAAATATATTTTAGATACGTTAACATTAATTTAATAATAAACAAACACAATGAAATATATTTTTTTCGTTATTTTCAGAATGATTTTGGCGAAATTATTGCATACACAAATTTTCACTTGTCTTATATGGCAAGGTGAGCGTTGCTATTTAAGCCAAAATCGCAAGTTTTACCTAATCGGCACGACATATATATATATATATATATATATATATATATATATATATATATATATATTTCCTATCTTATCAACCTTCTTTCAACTTCTCTTCCTAACTTACTGTGAAGTGTGATATATATATATATATATACATTATATATATATATATATATATATATATATATTATATATATATATATATATATATATATATATATATATATATATATATATCACACTTCACAGTAAGTTAGTTGAAGAGAAGTTGAAAAGGAAGGTTGGATAAGTAGATAGGGAAGATATAGAGGGAAGGGGTAAAACAAGGAGAGAAGAGAGAGGGTCATGAAGAAGGAACATGTGAGTGGGAGGCAAGGAGGCAATTAAATTTAGACTTTTCACCAAAAAATCTCTTGATACATGACGGGATGGGAGGAGAGGTTATTGAGAGCAGCAAGGGAAACTTGGCTCCATTACACACCCTTGCAAACTTACTGAGTTACGACCCAAACTAACCCACATGCAGTCAATACAAGATAGTGTTTATTTGGTCTGACACGCGTTATATATACATACACCCAGAGGTGTATTGCTCTCATCATATATACGTTGAGAGTTTGTTATAATCCTATTTCAGGGATTAACGTATTCTTGTCTGGTAGTGAAAACTTTACGTGCAGACTTAATGACCCTAGTGCAGTCGATAGGCTTTAAACCCCCATTAGCCATTAATTTGGGCTTTGCCCTGAGCACCTCTTTAGCAGGTATACACAGTATATATTCTCTGTCCCCCTCTTCCCCTGCCTTTTCGTTATGTTACTACTGTTTCTTTACCCAAAAATATATCCTTGCCCTATCATGTCATCGGTAGATGTGTTCACTAGTGCGTAAACGTGCGGGCTCGAACCACCGTACCATAAACCACTATTGCACCTCTGTCTTCCAGTATGTTTGCTCAACCTCCCTCCCTGACCCTACAGCACTGGTGGGTGTGAGCACCACCACTGGTGGGTGTGAGCACCACCACTGTTGCGTGTGAGCACCAGAACTGGAGCGTGTGAACACCGCCACTGGTGCGTGTGAGCACCGTCACTGGTGCGTGTGAGCATCGCCACTGGTGCGTGTGAGCACCGTCACTGGTGCGTGTGAGCACCGCCACTGGTGCGTGTGAGCACCGCCACTGGTGCGTGTGAGCACCTGAACTGGAGCATGTGAACACCACCACTGGTGGGTGTGAGCACCACCACTGGTGGGTGTGAGCACCACCACTGTTGCGTGTGAGCACCAGAACTGGAGCGTGTGAACACCGCCACTGGTGCGTGTGAGCACCGTCACTGGTGCGTGTGAGCACCGCCACTGGTGCGTGTGAGCACCGTCACTGGTGCGTGTGAGCACCGCCACTGGTGCGTGTGAGCACCGCCACTGGTGCGTGTGAGCACATGAACTGGAGCATGTGAACACCACCACTGGTGGGTGTGAGCACCGCCACTGGTGGGCGTGAGTACCAGCACTGGTGGGTGTGAGCACCGCCACTGGTGCATGTGAGCCCCGTCACTGGTGGGCGTGAGTACCAACACTGGTGGTGTGAGCCCCGTCACTGGTGGGCGTGAGTACCAACACTGGTGCGTGTGAGCACCAACACTGGTGGTGTGAGCCCCGTCACTGGTGGGCGTGAGTACCAACACTGGTGGTGTGAGCCCCGTCACTGGTGGGCGTGAGTACCAGCACTGGTGGGTGTGAGCACCAACACTGGTGGTGTGAGCCCCGTCACTGGTGGGCGTGAGTAGCAACACTGGTGCGTGTGAGCACCGCCAGTGGTGGTCTTGTCCCGTATAATATCGTCCGCTGATTCAGTGGTTCGCCAGAGACAACCCTGCTAGCCTTGCATGTACGCTGATCTTATTTGGTGTTCCACTATGGGAGAGAGAGAGAGAGAGAGAGAGAGAGAGGAGAGAGAGAGAGAGAGAGAGAGAGAGAGTTGGAAGCTTCCACAGCAGTCTCCTGGATCCTCATCATATCCACCTCTACATCCTTCCATTTGATCTTCAGGTTCGTTCCTTTCTTCCCGGTCACTGTCCAGCTTCCTTTCTTGACCTGAGGATTCACAACAAGGGGATTGCTACGAATCCTCTTGTTTTTCTTAATCAGTCGTCGTATCTCTCGCCTGGCCTCCTCCAGCTCGTTGATCCAGTTCACGGAGAGCTCACAAAGTACGTCCTCACACGATAAAGGTCTCCTCACCACTGATGACTGATCACTTCACCACTCTTTGAGATGCCAGGTGTTCGACTGATCCTATCTAAGAGCCTTAACATTTAGAGCTTCCTTCCAGAAGATGCAAAACTTCCCCTATCTGCCACCTGCTTCAAATATATAGTTAAAAAGAACCCCATCATCTGACCTAAACTAATTTTGTTAAAGGCCAATTAATCAACATCAACCTTGTTTATCATATATTAGTATTCATACTGCCGTTTTCACTACCACCAATATATGTTAAGGTATGTGATAACCATTACAAACACAAGAATTTGTTATAAAAAATCCCAAAATATCACGAATCATAATCTAAATTGCTAATGTCAAAGATTGCACTGCGTAGTATTTATGTAAACCAACTTATTATTCAGTAGTTATAAATTAATTTTAAGGTTGCATGGGACGATCTGCAAAACCAGAGACTTTCGGTAAAATATGCCTGTAATGTCTACTAATCTTAAATTACTTATATACCATTCTTAGATAAAAGATTATCATTATAATTATCATTGTCAATGACTAGTTGACCAGCTGGTGGGCGATGACACCTAGTTCAACTTAAAGCGTACTCCATGTGAGCTATGAACACTAGGGTGTGTGTCAGAAGTGTATGGTTGCTCTGAGACGGAGGTCGTAGGAATGCTTGAGAGCAAGATGAGAGTCAGTGACGTCAGAGGTGCAAGGAGGAATGCAAGGGTAAGGCGGAGGAGGAGGGAGTCGAGTCGTCAGTAGCAGGTCATGTTGTCTGGGCACTGCTTTCTGAGTGTGGCCCCGGCCTGAGTGTTGTCCACGATCTTCATGTGGCCAGCGTGTGCGTCCTTGGTCTTCCCTGTGGACTTACAATTTGTGCATACCTGGGTCCTGGCTGTGGTTTTTAACCATAACCTTACTACTTACTACTTACCTTGGCAGACGTATTACGAGTCACCGTGTTCTGAGAAACACGCTGGAACACTAATTAGGTACAAGCATCTTAACTTCACCGAGATCATCTACGCCGTCGTGAGGCCGTGGACTCATAGTACGAAGAATTTAGAGTGCACTGAACTTCCGGAATTACTTCATCCCACGTGGTGCATACACTGCTGACTGTGACTTATAAGACGTCAAGTATCTTACGGTTTATGTGCTCGATAAGGCAGTTAATGGCGAGATGGCCTACTCTATCTGGAGCTAAGTGAATGCCAAACCTGGCGCAGACAACATTCCTGTTATCAATGATGAATTGTGTACCATGAAGAGACAAGATAACAATCATGACGTGAGGACATGATAATGACATATAAAATATTGAGAGGAGGGGGAAGTAGAATGATAGCTTTAGGCCTTTCGTGCTGCATTCAACACATCATCAGGAGCTTGCAAAGTTGCAGAAAAAAGGAGGATGTCCGAGCTAATACGATCCCAGAGGACGTATTCACTAGAGTGAGGGAGGGAGGGAGGGAGAGAGAAGGGACCAGGAAGTGCCCCCAGGAATACCAGTGCCCATAGCCAGAAGGATCAATATTATAGCATTAGAAAAATCCCACAAGCATTGATATTGTAATAGTAGCCTAAACGAAAGTAACATCAATGCTTGTGGGATTTTTCTAATGATATAATATTCATCTTTCTGGCTATGGGCACTGGTATACCTGGGAGCACTTCATGTTCCCTTCTCTCTCCCTCCCTAACTCACTCCAGTGAATACGCCCTCTGGGATCGTATTAGCTCGCACATCTTCGTTTTTTCTGCAACTTTGCAAGCTCCTGATGATTTGTTGATTGCAACACAAAAGACCTAGAGCTATCATTCTACTCCCCCACGTAATTGTTTTGCATCCTGTATCTCTTGTTTTGCGATATTTGCATAATATATATAGTATATATATATAAATATAGGGAGGTACCACCTCTGGAACTGTCTTGGGGACCCTCATCCTCAGAGAAAAGAATAAACTTGCTTCAGGGAAAACTCAAAGTTCTCCCTGAAGCTGATTGAAAATTTTCTCCTACCACCCCCTATAATTTATATATACTTTATTTAAAGACAAAATACATTGAAAAGAATACAATATATATATATACATATGTATATATATATATATATATATATATATATATATATATATATATATATATATATATATATATATATATATATATATATATATAAGCACAGCATATATGGCGAAGACAGGAACTCATGGTTGATGGTTGAGTGAAGGCGTCAGGTCATCTAATTGCTGTGTCATGTGGCAGCTGAGAAGGTGAATAGTATTGTGGATTCGATATTTAATGGAATAATTTTGTTATTCTCCTCTGAATGTTCTCCAATATATTTATATCATTCTGTAGAATTGGCGACCAAAACTGAGCTGCATAATCCAAGTGAGACCTTACCAGTTGTATACAGAGTTGCAAATTATAAATTTTGGTGAATGATACCGATAAATGGTTTAAAAAAAACACGTAACCGAACACCAGGATATATTGATTAGACTATTATTTGACCGTGCTTCTTGATCAAGGTTGCTGGTCCCAAATATGTTGTAATATGTTCTAATGTTTGTTTATGTCTGCTTTTTATAAACAAATCCCATGTGTATCATCATTAGACTTCAAAACAAAAAATATGTAGGAGAAATGGGAAGGACTTCTATCTTTCCGCAGGAATTCAGAAACACAAATAAGTTCACTAGCATGGCGATACCAGCATCACTTACGTCACACACGTCTGATGATGGCCAACGCTGCAATGGAAATAACATACCACCTACAGAGAATGCAACATTCTCATTTTCGTCGAATGTTGTATCTTGTTCTTTTATTTTGCTGATTGTTATTGCAGGCGTGTTCAGGACTCGTAGTGAACTTACGCTTTTGAGGACGTACAGCGTTGGGAAGGTCCACGGCGGGTTTCAACAACACCTTCATGTGGCTTAGAAGATCTTGGAGTCGTGGCCGTTTCTTGGGGTTGGGATGTACTGAGGCACGAATCAGTTTTGATAATTTTGGGTTGTTATTAACCAGGTTTAGCAGTTTACTATGGGATTTTAATAAATTTTCGATTAAAACGCCAAAAGAAAACACATCAGTAGCGTAAGTACTGGGTAAGTCCTTGAAGACCTCGGGGGCATACCAGGGATACTCAGCGGGCTCCCCGGTCATTCCAATGATCATCCCAGGCCTACAGGATAAACCGTAGTCGATAATACTAATTTCAGGATTACTGTTAAGACTTTCGATCATTACATTGTTTTCCTTCAAATCATTGTGAACGTAATGTGTTTCATGAATCTCTTTTAATTTACATCCAATTTTATAAATTATGGCGAGGGCGTCTGAACGGTTGTCTTGCATATCGCAAAGACTTTTATCACCCTTATACTCCATAAGAATTGCTGGAGGATCCGTAAAGGATCTTAGTATCTTCGGAGCACCTCCTTTCCCTTTCAATGCCGAAAGTATTTTTTTTTCATCTTCTAAAGCCTCATAATCGAGACTAGATTTAGCTCTTTTAAGAGCAGCTGGCTTCCCATTCCAGCTTACTAGAGCAACATCCCCATAACTACCAGAGCCAAGAATCCTCAGCTTCTTATTCCAGAGGGATTCAAACGTCACTCTGGGTTGTCGGTCTCGAGCCATCCTTTTATGATATAACCTTTACTAATTTATCACCAAGGTTTTCTTTTATAGACAAAGACTAAAAAAAAACTACTTTTCTTGCTAAACCTTCTTCGTCAGATCTTGAAATTATTCTTCTCTTCGTCTATTGCAAAGAATTATAAATAATATTATTCTAGCTTAATTTAGTACTGATGTTCCTAGTAATAGTAATGTTCACAATAATAGTGACATTGGAACTAATGATAGAGGTGACAATAATAGTGATTGTGGTGATAATGATATTGATTGTGATGATAATTATAGTGGTGGCAATGATAGTAGCGATAGTGAAAGTGCCAGGAATAGTGTTGAGAGTGGCAGTGATAGTGTTGAGAATGGTAGTGATAGTGTAGAGTGTGGTAGTGATAATGTTGAGAGTGGTAGTGATACTGTAATGAGTGGTAATGAAAGTGTAGAGAGTGGTAGTGATAGTGTTGAGAGTGGCAGTGATAGTGTTAGAGTGGTAGTGATAGTGTAGAGAGTGGTAGTGATAGTGTTGAGAGTGGTAGTGATACTGTAGTGAGTGGTAGTGATACTGTAGTGAGTGGTAGTGATACTGTAGTGAGTGGTAGTGATACTGTAGTGAGTGGTAGTGAAAGTGTAGAGAGTGGTAGTGATAGTGTTGAGAGTGGTAGTGATAGTGTTGAGAGTGGTAGTGATAGTGTAGAGAGTGGTAGTGATAGTGTAGAGGTAGTGATACTGTAGTGAGTGGTAGTGATAGAGGAGTGGTAGGATACTGTAGGAGTGGTAGGATACTGAGAGTTTTATAGTGGTAGTGATGTGTTGAAAGTAGAGAGTGGTAGTGATAGTGTTGAAAGTGGTAGTGTAGTGTGAGAGGTAGTGATAGTGTAGTGAGTGGTAGTGATACTGTATGAGTGGTAGTGATGTTTGTTGAAGTGGTAGTGATACTGTGAGTGAGTGATAGGTGAGTGAGATAGTTTGAGAGTGGAAGTGATAGTGTTGAGAGTGGTAGTGATAGTGTTGAGAGTGGTAGTGATACTGTAGTGAGTGGTAGTGATACTGTAGTGAGTGGTAGTGATACTGTAGTGAGTGGTAGTGATACTGTAGTGAGTGGTAGTGATACTGTAGTGAGTGGTAGTGATACTGTAGTGAGTGGTAGTGATAGTGTAGAGAGTGGTAGTGATAGTGTTGAGAGTGGTAGTGATAGTGTTGAGAGTGTAGATACTGTAGAGTGGTAGTGATACTGTAGTGAGTGGTAGTGATACTGAGTGTAGATAGAGTGAGTGGTAGTGATAGTGTAGAGAGTGGTATAAGTGTATGAGAGTGGTAGATAAGTGTTAGAAGTGGTAGTGATAGTGTTGAGTAAGTGGTATGGTAGTATGTGTGAGAGTGTAGTGATAGTGTAGTGAGTGGTAGTGATAGTGTAGAGAGTGGTAGTGATAGTGTTGAGAGTGGTAGTGATAGTGTTGAGAGTGGTAGTGATAGTGTTGAGAGTGGTAGTGATAGTGTAGAGAGTGGTAGTGATATTGTAGAGAGTGGTAATAAAAGTCATGAGAGTGGTAATAAGAGTCTAGATAGTGGTAGTGATAGTGTTGAGAATGGTAGTGATAGTGTTGAAAGTGGTACTGATAGTGTAGAGAGCAGTAGTGATAGTGTAGTGAGTGGTAGTGATAGTGTTGAGAGTGGTAATAAGAGTGTTGAGAGTGGTAGTGATAGTGTTGAGAGTGGAAGTGATAGTGTTGAGAGTGGTAGTGACAGTGTTTAAAGTGGTAGTGATAGTGTAGTTAGTGGTAGTGATAGTGTTGAGGTTGGTAGTGATAGTGTTGAGAGTGGAAGTGATAGTGTTGAGAGTGGTAGTGACAGTGTTTAGAGTGTTAGTGTTAGTGTAGTGAGTGGTATTGATAGTGTTGAGGGTGGTAGTGATAGTGCTACGAGTGGTAGTGACAGTGTTGAGAGTGGTAATAATAGTGTAGAGAGTTGTAGTGATAGTGTTGAGAGTGGTAATAATAGTGTTGAGAGTGGTAGTGATAGTGTTGACAGTGGTAGTGATAGTGTTGAGAGTGGTAGTGATAGTGTTGACAGTGGTAGTGATAGTGTTGAGAGTGGGAGTGATGGTATTGAGAGTGGTAGTGATAGTGTTGAGAGTGGGAGTGATGGTATTGAGAGTGGTAGTGGTAGTGTTGAGTGGTAATAATAGTGTTGAGAGTGGTAGTGATAGTGTTGAGAGTGGTAGTGATAGTGTTGAGAGTGGTAGTGATAGTGTTGAGAGTGGTAGTGATAGTGTTGAGAGTGGTAGTGATAGTGTTGAGAGTGGTAGTGATAGTGTTGAGAGTGGTACTGATAGTGTTGAGAGTGGTAATAATAGTGATGAGAGTGGTAGTGATAGTGTTGAGAGTGGTAATATTAGTGTTGAGAGTGGTAGTGATAGTACAGTGAGTGGTAGTGATATTGCAGTGAGTGGTAGTGATAGTGCTGAAAGTGGTAGTGATAGTGTAGTGAGTGGTAGTGATAGTGCAGTGAGTGGTACTGATAGTGCAGTGAGTGGTAGTGATAGTGTTGAGAGTGGTAGTCATATTGCAGTGAGTGGTAGTGATAGTGTTGAGAGTGGTAGTGATAGTGTAGTGAGTGGTAGTGATAGTGCAGTGAGTGGTAGTGATAGTGCAGTGAGTGGTAGTGATAGTGCAGTGAGTGGTAATGATAATGCTGAGAGTGGTAGTGATAGTGTTGAGAGTGGTAATGATAGTTTTGAGAGTGATAGTGATAATTTCTTGACGTGATTGACGTACACAGTGTACAATGTCTTGATAGTGTCAATCCGATACTAAGGTATCGGAACGCTATTCTCAGGTTTGCAAGGCGCCCATATGTTGCACCAGTTATCTGGTTGATGTGTGCTTCCGGAGACATGCTCGGTGTTATACTCACCCCCAAGATCTTTCTTCTTGAGTGAGGTTTGCAGTCTTTGGCTACCTAGCCTATACTCTGTCTGCGGTCTTTTTTGTCCTTCCCAGAACTTCATGACTTTGCATTTAGCCGGGTTAAATTCGAGAAGCCAGTTGCTGGACCACGTGTCCAGCCTGTCCAGGTCTCTTTATAGTCCTGCCTGATCCTCATCTGATTTAATTCTCCTCATTAATTTCACATCATCTGCGAACAGGGACACTTCTGAGTCTATCCCTTCCATCATGTCATTCACATATACCAAGAATAGCACTGGTCCTAGGACTGACCCCTGTGGGACCCCGCTCGTCACAGGCGCCCACTGTGATACCTCATCACGTACCATAACTCGTTGTTGCCTTCCGGTCAGGTATTCTCTGATCCATTGCAGTGCCCTTCCTGTTATACGTGCCTGATCCTCTAGCTTCTGCACTAATCTCTTGTGAGGAACTGTATCGAAGGCCTTCTTGCAGTCCAAGAAAATGCAGTCAACCCACCCTTCTATCTCGTGTCTTACTTCTGTTACCTTGTCATAAAACTCCAGGAGGTTTGTGACACAGGATTTGCCTTCCCTGAATCCGTGCTGGTTGTCATTTATAATCTTGATCCATTCCAGGTGCTCTACCTCTCTCCTGATAATCTTCTCCATGACATTGCATACTATACACGTCAGTGACACTGGTCTATAGTTTAGTGCCTCGTTTCTGTTTCCTTTCTTAAAAATGGGAACTACATTTGCTGTCTTCCATACCTCAGGTAGTTGCCAAGTTTCGAGTGATGTGTTGAAGATCATGGTTAGTGGCACACACAGCGTCTCTGCTCCCTCTCTAAGGACCCACGGGAAGATGTTGTCTGGTCCCACCGCCTTTGAGGTATCAAGGTCACTTAGCAGCTTCTTCACCTCCTCCTCAGTTGTGTGTATGTCATCCAACACTTTTTGGTATATTCATTGTTGGTGTCCCCCTCTGTTCTGTCTTCCCAGAGTCCTTCCTGTCTCCACTGTAAATACTTCCTTAAATCTGGTGTTGAGCTCCTCACATACCTCTTGATCGTTTCTTGTGAGTTCCCCACCTTCTTTCCTCAGCCTGATCACCTGGTTTGACTGTTCTCTTCCTCCTAATGTGGCTATACAGCAGTTTCGGATCAAACTTGACTTTCGATGCTATGTTGTTTTCGTACTGTTGCTGAGCCTCCCTTCTTATCTGTGCATACTCGTTTCTTGCTCTTCCTTATTTTCCTCGATCCTTTGTCTTCTGTACTTTTTTCATTCTCTAGTGCACTTAGTTTTTGCCTCCCTGCACCTTCGGGTAAACCAAGGACTCGTTCTGGTCTTCCCATTATTTATGTTGCCCTTGGGTGTGTGTGTGTGTACTCACCTAATTGTACTCACCTAATTGTGGTTGCAGGGGTCGAGACTCAGCTCCTGGCCCCGCCTCTTCGCTGTCCGCTACTGGGTCTCTGCTCTCCCTGCTCCATGAGCTTCATCATACCTTGTCTTAAAACTATGTATGGTTTCTGCCTCCACTATATCTTTCTCTAGACTATTCCACTTCCTGACTACTCTGTGGTTGAAGAAATGCTTCCTAACATCCCTTTGACTCATCTGAGTAGTCAGCTTCCAGTTGTGTCCCCTTGTTTCTGTGTTCCCTCTCTGGAACATCCTGTCACTGTCTACCTTGTCGATTCCCCGCAGTATTTTGAATGTCGTTATCATGTCTCCTCTGACCCTTCTTTCCTCCAGTGTTGTTAGTCCTATTTCCCTCAACCTTTCTTCATAGGACAGACCCCTGAGTTGTGGAACTAACCTTGTCGCAAACCTTTGCACTTTCTCTAGTTTCTTTACGTGCTTGACCAGGTGTGGGTTCCAGACTGGTGCTGCATATTCTAGTATGGGCCTGACGTACACGGTGTACAGTGTCTTGAACGATTCCTTGTTTAGGTAACGGAACGCTAATCTTAGGTTTGCCAGTCGCCCATATGCTGCCGCAGTTATCTGGTTGATGTGTGCCTCCGGAGACGTGCTTGGCGTTATACTCACCCCAAGGTCTATCTCCTTTGCCGAGGTTTGTAGCCTTTGTCTGCTTAGCCTGTACTCTGTCAGCGGTCTTCTTTGCCCTTCTCCGATCTTCGTGACTTTGCATTTGGTGGGATTTAATTCGAGAAGCCAGTTGCTAGACCAGATGTCAAGCTTGTCCAGGTCTGTTTGAAGTCCTGCTTGGTCCTCTTCCGATGTGATTCTCCTCATTAATTTCACATCATCTGCGAACAGAGACACTTCTGAGTCTATCCCGTCCGTCATGTAATTTACATATACCAAGAATAACACTTGTCCTAGGACTGACCCCTGAGGTACACCGTGTGTGTGTGTGTGTGTGTGTGTGTGTGTGTGTGTGCGTGTGTGCGTGTGTATGTGTGTGTGTGAGTGTATGTGCGTGCGTGTGTATTTGTGTGTGTCGATAATGTTCTCTGCTCAATCTTAAAACGTTTTGGTCAATCCTACAATGATAACGTCAATCCTACAATGGTCTGGTCAATCCTAGTTATAATGTCAATCCTACATTGGTCTGGTCAATCCTAGTTATAATGTCAATCCTACAATGGTCTGGTAAATCCTACAATGATAGGGTCAATTCTGCAATGATAGTGTCAATCCTACAGTGGTCTGATCAATCCTACAATAATAGGGTCAATCTTACAATGATAGGGTCAATCCTACAATGGTCTGGTCAATCCTACAATAATAGAGTCAATCTTACAATGATAGGGTCAATCCTACAATGGTCTGGTCAATCCTACAATAATAGAGTCAATCCTACAATAATAAGGTCAATCCTACAATAATGAGGTCAATCCTACAATAATAGGGTCAATCTTACAATGATAGGGTCAATAGTACAGTGGTCTGGTCAATCCTACAATAATTGGGTAAATCCTACAGTGGTCTGGTCAATCCTACAGTGGTCTGGACAATCCTACAGTGTTTTTCGTAAGAAGTGAACATAAATTTATTATAAATGGCTGTACCTGATTGTTTACTGACGTCACTAATATTTCCTCCTTAATGGCTCTTCATCCAAGGAATTAGAGTTGACCCCTCCCTACTTCAGGTCATAGCTGTATGTTTCTCGTTGCTCAGACGCTGTTTCCCCTCTAAGTTAATTTTTCCCCTCAAATATAATAATAATAATAATAATAATAATTATGATAATAATAATAATAATAATAATAATTATGATAATAATAATAATAATAATAATTATGATAATAATAATTATAATTATAATAATAATAATAATAACAATAATAATAACAAATAATAATACTGACGAATAATAATAATAACTAACAATAATGATATTAATAACAATAATAATCATTCTTCCTAAACAGGAACAACTCTCAAAACTCAGCACAGAAAACAACGATAACTCTTCCCTTGATCAAAGCTTTACACACACCTCTTTAAAACACTTAAAATTTAATAATTAAGTTACGTAAATAATAATAATAATAATAATAATAATAATAATGTCAAGGGTTTAAATCTTCATAAAAATATTATTATTCTTTATCATTTGTTACTGTTGTGACAGACTCTAATTATATGAATTATATATCTATTAATTACTTTGAAACTTTAAATAAAAAAAATAAAGAGGTGACGTTTACGTAGTGGACGACCATTACTTAAATAAAGTAGAACTAGTTATAGTGGTGGATTATGCCTAACTGTTATTCATGGTAGTGTGAGCTGTAATTCTTGAGTTATTAAAATATTTATCAGAGATGATTATTCGGGAATATATTCATAAATATTTAAATGCAGTATGCAAGAATATATTATAAATATATTATATATATATATATATATATATATATATATATATATATATATATATATATATATATATATATATATATATATATATATATATATATATATATATATATATATATATATATATATATGAATCTATGATTCCATTTGTAGATATTTGATAGTACTCATATAATAATATAAATGTTTGGTAGTTTTCTATTACTTTTAAAGTCTAGTGGGTAATTTCACTGTACACAAATTTGTTTTGGGGTAATACCCAAAAAACGTTCGCGACCCCTGCCCTAGTGCAAACGATAGGCTTTAAACTCCATTAACTAAACAAACGAAACAGATTATGAATCTCCTCCAACTCCCCAGAGTCTGGATGGGAACCGAGGATGCAATAGGTATTTACCTCCTGGATGGCTACTCTAAGATTCTAGAACAAGCAGGTTGGCAGCCCTTGGGTCTGTAGTAATGTTGAGCCTGGAACGCAGCTCCTTAGAAAACACGTTTTCCCCAGGGTCCAAAGGTCTCCTATCCTATTGGAACATAGGATTGATAGCCCAAGTCTCCATATCTGCTGAGTTTGTATTTTTCCCTGTGATCAGCAGCACCCTGCCCTATTGCTCGGTAATATAAGGCATATAGAAGTCTGCCAGAGTGGACCAGCAATGTACGGTGCCACAGTAGGAGTCTGCCACTACTCCAGAGATAGACTGTGATCCCATCAGGGCAATTAGTAGGATTACCGGGATTGCTGGATACTAGGAATCAGGGTTCTCCCTCAGCCGGGCTCCCAGCCGTAGCGAAGCTCCTCTTAATGATGTCCCTGACCTCGTTGTGTTTTGCATGCCACCCCTTGCAGTGTGCACACTTCAGACAATGTAGATCTTATTGGTCGACTGGCGCCCTGCCAGGAATGCACTTATATTCAGCATGAATGTGGGCAACAAAGCAAAGAGTCACTCCAGTACAGAGGGGAATAAGGGGACTAAACTTGTTGAGTATACCAGATGAAGTTTACTGTAGAATTATTATTGATAGAGTTAGGGGTAAGACAGAAAATATGATTGCTGAGGAACAAGGAGGATTTAGGAAGGGTGGGGGATGTGTAGAGCAATTGTTAACATTGAAGCAAATAAGTGAACAGTAATTGCAAATGGGTAAGGAATTGCTTGCAACATTGATGAATTTAGAAGAGACATGTGATAGGGTGGATGAAGATCCAGTTGCTACTTTAACTTTAAGTGCTAATGTTAAAGTAACAACACTATTATTAATAAGTAACAATGCTAGTACTTACAACAAGAGTAACATTTTTAGGATGAGTATTGGTAGTCAATCAAAATTATTACGTATATCAATATATAAGAAAGTTGTATCCAAGATACGTAACATTTACGAGTTTTTTTTATTCAAATTAGTTTCACATTCCTCTTTAATACGTATGGAATATATAGTACATGATTAAAAGCGGTTTATTAGAATGTTTCTGTAATGAGAGTGAGTCTCATGCTGGTGTATGAAGGAGAGTGAGTGTCATGCTGGTGTATGAAGGAGAGTGAGTCTCATGCTGGTGTATGAAGGAGAGTGAGTGTCATGCTGGTGTATGAAGGAGAGTGAGTCTCATGCTGGTGTATGAAGGAGAGTGAGTCTCATGCTGGTGTATGAAGGAGAGTGAGTCTCATGCTGGTGTATGAAGGAGAGTGAGTCTCATGCTGGTGTATGAAGGAGAGTGAGTGTCATGCTAGTGTATGAAGGAGAGTGAGTCTCATGCTGGTGTATGAAGGAGGAGAGTGAGTGTCATGCTGGTGTATGAAGAGAGTGAGTCTCATGCTGGTGTATGAAGGAGAGTGAGTCTCATGCTGGTGTATGAAGGAGAGTGAGTCTCATGCTGGTGTATGAAGGAGAGTGAGTCTCATGCTGGTGTATGAAGGAGAGTGAGTGTCATGCTGGTGTATGAAGGAGAGTGAGTCTCATGCTGTGTATGAAGAGAGTGAGTCTCATGCTGGTGTATGAAGGAGAGTGAGTCTCATGCTGGTGTATGAAGGAAGTGAGTCTCATGCTGGTGTATGACGGAGAGTGAGTCTCATGCTAGTGTATGAAGGAGAGTGAGTCTCATGCTGGTGTATGAAGGAGAGTGAGTCTCATGCTGGTGTATGAAGGAGAGTGAGTGTCATGCTGGTGTATGACGGAGAGTGAGTGTCATGCTGGTGTATGAAGGAAGTGAGTCTCATGCTGGTGTATGAAGGAGAGTGAGTCTCATGCTGGTGTATGAAGGAGAGGAGTGTCATGCTGGTGTATGAAGGAGAGTGAGTGTCATGCTGGTGTATGGAGAGTGAGTTCATTGGTGATAGGATCTCATGCTGGTATATGAAGGAGAGTGAGTCTCATGCTGGTGTATGAAGGAAAGTGCGTGTCATGCTGGTGTATGGAGAGTGAGTGTCATGCTGGTGTATGAAGGAGAGTGAGTCTCATGCTGGTATATGAAGGAGAGTGAGTGTCATGCTGGTGTATGAAGGAGAGTGAGTGTCATGCTGGTTAAGGAAGTAGTGTATCGGTGATGAGTGAGTCTCATGCTGGTGTATGAAGGAGAGTGAGTGTCATGCTAGTGTATGAAGGAGAGTGAGTGTCATGCTGGTGTATGAGGAGAGTGAGTCTCATGCTGTGTATGAAGGAGAGTGAGTGTCATGCTGGTGTATGAAGGAGAGTGAGTCTCATGCTGTGTATGAGGAGAGTGAGTTCATGCTGGTGTATGAAGGAGAGTGAGTGTCATGCTGGTGTATGAAGGAGAGTGAGTCTCATGCTGTGTATGAAGGAGAGTGAGTGTCATGCTAGTGTATGAAGGAGAGTGAGTCTCATGCTAGTGTATGACGGAGAGTGAGTGTCATGCTGGTGTATGAGGAGAGTGAGTCTCATGCTGTGTATGAAGGAGAGTGAGTCTCATGCTGTGTATGGAGAGTGAGTTCATGCTGGTTATGAGAAGTGAGTCTCATGCTGGTGTATGAAGGAGAGTGAGTCTCATGCTGGTGTATGAGAAGTGAGGTCATGCTAGTGTATGAAGAGAGTGAGTCTCATGCTGGTGTATGAGGAGAGTGAGTGTCATGCTGGTGTATGAAGGAGAGTGAGTCTCATGCTGTGATGAGGAGAGTGAGCTCATGCTGTGTATGAGGAGAGTGAGTCTCATGCTGTGTATGAAGGAGAGTGAGTCATGCTAGTGTATGAAGGAGAGTGAGTTCATGCTGGTGTATGAAGGAGAGTGAGTCTCATGCTGGTGTATGAAGGAGAGTGAGTCTCATGCTGGTGTATGAAGGAGAGTGAGTTCATGCTGGTGTATGACGGAGAGTGAGTTCATGCTAGTGTATGAGGAGTAGTCATGCTGTGTATGAGAGAGTGAGTCATGCTGGTGTATGAAGGAGAGTGAGTCTCATGCTAGTGTATGAAGGAGAGTGAGTCTCATGCTGTGTATGAAGGAGAGTGAGTGTCATGCTGGTGTATGAAGGAGAGTGAGTCTCATGCTGGTGTATGAAGGAGAGTGAGTCTCATGCTGGTGTATGACGGAGAGTGAGTGTCATGCTGTGTATGAAGGAGAGTGAGTTCATGCTAGTGTATGAGGAGAGTGAGGTCATGCTGGTGTATGAAGGAGAGTGAGTCTCATGCTGGTGTATGAAGGAGAGTGAGTGTCATGCTAGTGTATGAAGGAGAGTGAGTCTCATGCTGGTGTATGAAGGAGAGTGAGTCTCATGCTGGTGTATGAAGGAGAGTGAGTGTCATGCTGGTGTATGAAGGAGAGTGAGTCTCATGCGAGTGTATGAAGGAGAGTGAGTCTCATGCTAGTGTATGAAGGAGAGTGAGTCTCATGCTAGTGTATGAAGGAGAGTGAGTCTCATGCTGGTGTATGAAGGAGAGTGAGTCTCATGCTGGTGTATGAAGGAGAGTGAGTCTCATGCTGGTGTATGAAGGAGAGTGAGTCTCATGCTGGTGTATGAAGGAGAGTGAGTGTCATGCTGGCGTATGAAGGAGAGTGAGTCTCATGCTGGTGTATGAAGGAGAGTGAGTCTCATGCTGGTGTATGAAGGAGAGTGAGTCTCATGCTGGTGTATGACGGAGAGTGAGTGTCATGCTAGTGTATGAAGGAGAGTGAGTCTCATGCTAGTGTATGACGGAGAGTGAGTCTCATGCTGGTGTATGAAGGAGAGTGAGTGTCATGCTGGTGTATGAAGGAGAGTGAGTCTCATGCTAGTGTATGAAGGAGAGTGAGTCTCATGCTGGTGTATGAAGGAGAGTGAGTGTCATGCTGGTGTATGAAGGAGAGTGAGTCTCATGCTGGTGTATGAAGGAGAGTGAGTCTCATGCTAGTGTATGAAGGAGAGTGAGTGTCATGCTAGTGTATGAAGGAGAGTGAGTCTCATGCTGGTGTATGAAGGAGAGTGAGTGTCATGCTGGTGTATGAAGGAGAGTGAGTGTCATGCTAGTGTATGAAGGAGAGTGAGTCTCATGCTGGTGTATGAAGGAGAGTGAGTCTCATGCTGGTGTATGAAGGAGAGTGAGTGTCATGCTGGTGTATGAAGGAGAGTGAGTCTCATGCTGGTGTATGAAGGAGAGTGAGTCTCATGCTGGTGTATGAAGGAGAGTGAGTCTCATGCTGGTGTATGAAGGAGAGTGAGTCTCATGCTGGTGTATGACGGAGAGTGAGTGTCATGCTGGTGTATGAAGGAGAGTGAGTCTCATGCTGGTGTATGAAGGAGAGTGAGTCTCATGCTGGTGTATGAAGGAGAGTGAGTCTCATGCTGGTGTATGAAGGAGAGAACGGGACAATTCTAAAGTTGCCAGTAGGCCTTATGTAGAGATGTGTGATGTCATCATTCTTGTAAAATATTGTATTTTTGTGAATGGGATAATAACAGAAGTAAAGCAACTATGTTGGGGAAAGTTGTGAGATAAAAAGATAATGAATCTGATGCGAAGTGAAGGTTGTCACAGTTGGCACCCTCCCCTACCTTGATGGCAGTGTCGTAGAGTGTCGCTTGATGCTCATTCATGTACTTCACGAGGTTGTCACAGTTGGCACCCTCCCCTACCTTGATGGCACTGTCGTAGAGAGTGTCGCTTGATGCTCATTTATATACATCAAGAAATTCACGATAACTCTTCATACTTCACGAAATTCGCAATAACTCTTCATGAAAGATGTGGGGAAATAGGAAGATGAAAGAGAACGAACAGGGAATTAAGGGAAAATAGAAGCTGGATTGTATCTGAAAAGCCTTAAACCAGTGTGAGTGATCCAGTGCCAGTAGCTGGGCGAGTTCCATCCCTCGTTTTCTAATAGCTTTCTTGCTGCTGATCAGTCAGGCTGTTGGTGGTAGCGCCAGAGAGGCAGTGAGGATTACCTGTTCATTTATCAACGTGGCTACAAGCAGAGTTGATGAGCTGTAAGTAATCCCTGAGAGGCTCTGCACGGATTACCTAATCCACAAGAGGATTTTAAGAAAATGATTATTAATGGTATATTTTTTTCATAGTTCCAGAGATTATCGCTCCTTTGCCCCGCCGCTTTTTCTCAGATTAATTAATCTTCCTAAAATGGAACGGAAATATTACAGGTCTATTAGGAAACAGAAAAGTAAATATAAGTTCTTTGCTGATTGTAAGGGGATGTTTACCTGTCATTGTACATTGTAACAGAAGGGGAAGACCAGTACTCCTGTCAGAGTGCAAAACTTTTATCAGGTTCCATAAAGAACAGAAGGCACAATACCGTGACTGGAATAATACACAAATATAACCAGCATATAGAAGAGAGAAACTTACGACGACGTTTCGGTTCGACAGTGTGACTTGTAAATGGTGCAAGTTAGACCGAAACGTCGACATAACTCCTCCCTCCTATGTGCTGGTTATTTGTGTCTTAAACAGTCTCCTATTTCAGACTACTACGACAGGAAGTTAGTACTTGACAGGAAGTTAACACTTGACAGGAAGTTAGCACTTGACAGGACGTTAACACTTGACAGGACGTTAGCACTTGACAGGAAGTTAGTACTTCCCACCCTGTCTACCAGCCTTCCATCCACACCTCAGTCATTATTATATTTTGCAATCCATTCTCCTTCAAGGCTAGTGAAGTGCTCTTGATCTAAGAAATTGAAGCTACCCTCCTCTTCCTTGGATCAAGCCTGATTACCTCCAACTGGGAAAAAATGTGAAATTATCTACAGTGGCACTTTACGAAGTACTTGACAAAGACCCATTTTAGGTGAGACGTGCCACTGGGGATTAAACATTCCACTGTGAGTGAAACGTTTCACCGTCCCATTGGGCAAAACGTCCCAGTGTGGGCGAAACGTACCATTGGGCGAAACGTCCCAGTGTGGGCGAAACGTCACAGTGTGGTCGAAACGTCCCATTGGGCGAAACGTCCCAGTGTGGGCGAAACGTCCCATTGGGCGAAACGTCCCAGTGTGGGCGAAACGTCCCACGGTAGGCGAAACACCCATATCGTTTGCAACGTTCCATAGTGGGGGAGACATCTCGCCATGGCTGGAACGTGGCACCACACAAGATACTTCTTCCCAGAGTATCTCTGGATTACATACCTCACATTCCCGGGGAGATGTATAACCCCTACGGTTTGAGCGCTTTTCCAGGAATATAATTCTCCTGGTTGAACAAGTCAGTTACTATGGAAGGAGGGAGTTGAGACTGGCGGAGAAAGTTAGCCCTGACACTCACCGTATTAAACTGGAATTGACGAGCGAATTACCATTCTCTGAAAGTTGTCTCATATTTTCATAAATTTGTTGTGAGAGTTTGTGTAGAGTTTCTGGCAGCGTGTGTGTGTGTGTTTGTGTTTGTGTGTGTGTTTGTGTGTGTGTTTGTGTGTGTGTTTGTGTGTGTGTTTGTGTGTGTGTGTGTTTGTGTGTGTTAGTTAGTTACCATTTTGTCCTTGGCACATGTCGATTTGACACTAGGCCTGTTGTATGTATGTGTGTGTGTGTGTGTTAGGAAACACTTTGAAATGTTTCCGCCCCGCCGGGAATTGAACCCGGGCCCTCCGTGCATCAGGCGAGAGCTTTAGCCATCAGGCTAAAGCCTGTTTGTGTGTGTGTGTGTGTTTGTGTGTGTGTTTCTGTTTGTGTGTACTCACCTAGTTGTACTAACCTAGTTGTGGTTGCAGGGTTGACTCATAGCTCCTGGCCCCGCCTCTTCACTGGCTGCTACTGGGTCACTCTACCTGCGCCATGAGCTTTATCATACCTCTTCTTAAAGCTATGAATGGATCCTGCCTCCACTACATCGCTTCCCAAACTATTCCACTTCCTGACCACTCTATGACTGAAGAAATACTTCCTAACATCCCTATGATTCATCTGAGTCTTCAACTTCCAACTGTGTCCCCTTGTTGCTGTGTCCCATCTCTGGAACATTCTGTCTCTGTCCACCTTGTCAATGCCTCTCAGTATTTTATATGTCGTTATCATGTCCCCCCTATCTCTCCTGTTCTCCAGTGTCGTCAGGTCGATTTCCCTTAATCTCTCCTCCTAGGACATAAATAACCCTTAGCTCCGGGACTAGTCTTGTTGCAAACCTTTGCACTTTCTCTAGTTTCTTTACGTGCTTGGCTAGGTGTGGGTTCCAAACTGGTGCTGTATACTCCAATATGGGCCTAACGTACACAGTGTACAGGGATGCTGTTCTTAGGTTTGCCAGGCGCCCGTATGCTGCAGCAGTGATTTGGTTGATGTGCGCCTCAGGAGATGTGCCTGGTGTTATACTCACCCCAAGATCTTTTTCCTTGAGTGAGGTTTCTAGTCTCTGGCCCCCTAGACTGTACTCCGTCTGCGGTCTTCTTTGCCCTTCCCCAATCTTCATGACTTTGCACTTGGTGGGGTTGAACTCCAGGAGCCAATCGCTGGACCAGGCTTGCAGCCTATCCAGATCCATCTGTAGTTCTGCCTGGTCCTCGTCCGATTGAATTCTTCTCATCAACTTCACATCATCTGCAAACAGGGACACTTCGGAGTCTATTCCTTCCGTCATGTCGTTCACAAATACCAGAAACAGCACCGGTTCTAGGACTGATCCCTGTGGCACCCCGCTCGTTACAGGTGCCCACTCTGACACCTCGCCACGTACCATGACTCGCTGTTGTCTTCCTGACAGGTATTCCCTGATCAATTATTGCAGAGCCTTCCCTGTTATTCCTGCCTGGTCCTCCAGCTTTTGCACTAATCTCTTGTGTGGAACTGTGTCAAACGCCTTCTTGCAATCCAAGAAAATGCAATCTACCCACCCCTCTCTCTCTTGTCTTACTGCCGTCACCCTGTCATAGAACTCCTGTAGGTGTGTGTGTGTTTGTTTGTGTGTGTGTGTGTTTGTGTGTGTGTGTGTGTTTGAGTGCGTGTGTATTTGTGTGTGTGTGTGTTTGTGTGTATGCGTGTGTGTGTGTGTTTCTTTTTGTTATGTGTACTCACCTATATGTAGTTGCAGATGTCGAATTTATCTCTTGGCCTCGCCTCTCAACCTGCCGCTTGCCAGATTCACTGTCTCCTAGTCTTATGTGCCTTTTCGTACCTATTCTTCAAACTATGTATGTATTCTTCCTCCAGCACTTCTTTATCAAGGTTATTCCACTTGCCGACCACCCTGAGGACAAATAAATACATCCCTGTGACTCATGTGCGTATTTCCCTTCCATCTATGCCCCCGAGTACCTGTTTTCCGCCTCTCACAAGGCCTGTTCATATCTTCTCTATCATTTATTCTGGGTATTTTTGAATGTTGTTATCATGTCTCCCTTGGTCCTTCTGTCCACCAGAGTCATTAGATTCAAATCCTTTTGCTTTTCGTCCTTGCGTTGAATGACCCATAATGGTTTAGCGATGTCCATGAAAAGATGCATTCTCTCCTACAGTGGCATGTGCCCCAATTCGCACATTCTTTCTCTTCGTATATATTTTCCTGCCTCAGCTCAGACATTACCTCCCTTTTCCCCAGGCGCTGTTTAACCCTTATAATAATATTCGAGGAACACTGGAGCAAATAATACAAGTGAGCTTGCGAGGCATCAGTCCTTAGTAATGATGAGTGTTGTACCTGGTACCACGGAGACACAAGCCAGTGGAAGGTGTGACACACAAAGCTGCACAAGAATTTTATGCCCTCATTCGTCGGATGGTCACTTTATATTTTATGAATTCCGCTAATAAGGCAAGAGGTGGTGTGGGCGATGGTGGTGGCGGTGTGTGGTGGTGGTGGTGGTGCTAATGGTGGTGGTTGTGTGGGTGGTGGTGTTAGTTGTTTTCTTAGTGTGAATGATGATGAAGAGGGTTTTACTTTCAGGATCGAAATATCCAATTCTCACTACATTCTTTTTCATTCTATCTCAAGCTGAGTTTATGTTCACTACGCACACACACACAAATATATATATATATATATATATATATATATATATATATATATATATATATATATATATATATATATATATATATATATATATATATATATATATATATATATATATAAGAAGAAAGATGGACTCGAGGCTCGAACTGTGGTCCCTAGATTAACAGGACCACCGTTCTATCACGGACTACTAGGCTTCTAATAGGGAATATTCGGAAACAGTACTCAGCTGACTCTCCCCTACAGCCCAGGAGCTTTAGCAGTAAATCTATTCTTGCCTCCCTCAGATTAAGTATTAAACGACTGTCAATGAATAAACAGATAGATGGACTGGGGGCTCGAACCGCTGTGCCTCTGACGGAAAAGATGTACAGAAGCCCGGTAGTGTAAGCCTTAAGGCGCTTGACCTGCTAATATTGAGACCAAGGTTCGAGCCTCCAGTCCATCTTTCTGTTTAATCATTGACAGTCGTTTATTATGACTTAATCTGAGTTCCTATACATTATGTATGTCATGTAATATGTATGTTATGTAGCATATTATATAGCTAAATATAAGAAGACTCTTGGGTGCGCTATTCTTTTAAAAAAATGTAATTATCTTTGTGCGCGTGTGTGTGTGTGTGTGTGTGTGTGTGTGTGTGTGTGTATGTGTGTGTGTGTGTGCGTGTGTGTGTGTGTGTGTGTATGTGTGTGTGTGTGTGTGTGTGTGTGTGTGTGTGCGTGTGTGTATGTGTGTGTGTGTGCGTGTGTGTGTGTGTGCGTGTGTGTGTGTGTGTGTGTGTGTGTGTGAGTGTGTGTGTGTGTGTGTGTGTGTGTGTGTGTCGTGTGTGTGCGTGTGTGTGTGTGTGTGTGTGTGTGTTCAGTGTAATTATTTAATGTTACAGGAAAAACTATATTCTAAGAATATATGTATCGAGATATGTAAATATTCTTGGAATATATACATTTCCCAGTGTATATTCACTTAAGAGTTTACTTTCATCCCACTTTTAGGGCTTAAAGTATTCTTGACTGATGGTGAATAGGTGACTTACAGCCTTAATGACCCTTTGAGTGGTCGATAAGCTTCAAGCTCCTTTAACTAACCAATTATGTTTGATACCACCGCCAAAGGAGTGAAGAAATCTTTGAGATTATGAGAAGATGAGAAGGTGTTGAATGCAGTTCATTGTGGTGTGTATTGTCGGGTCGCTAAAGGAGTGGATGGTAGTAATTGAAATGTGGCATAACGTGACCGTAGAGTTTTACATCCGGTAGCCAGCCAGGCACACACTAGTTGTGGTGGGGAGAGTGAGGGTGGTAGAGATGGTGTGGGTAGTGGTGGTAGTGTGGCTGGATAGTGAATGATAGTGATGGTGGTAGTGTGAGTGCTCCAGTTATATGAGCTAAAACACAGTACATCACTAATATGTTCACTACTCATATTGTTCTCTACTTTTGAAATATTCAATTATATTTCAAAAATCCTGAACGCCGAATAAAGCTACGATTTTTTTTTATAATACGATATACATAAATTAACTATCGTGTGCAGGTAACGAAAAGACCAAAAGTGGACGTGATACTCAAGTGGACGTGATACTCAAGTGAACGTGATACTCAAGTGAACGTGATATTCAAGTGGACGTGATACTCAAGTGAACGTGATACTCAAGTGAACGTGATACTCAAGTGAACGTGATACTCAAGTGAACGTGATACTCAAGTGGACGTGATACTCAAGTGGACGTGATACTCAAGTGGACGTGATACTCAAGTGGACGTGATACTCAAGTGAACGTGATACTCAAGTGAACGTGATACTCAAGTGAACGTGATACTCAAGTGAACGTAATACTCAAGTGAACGTGATACTCAAGTGAACGTGATACTCAAGTGAACGTGATACTCAAGTGAACGTGATACTCAAGTGAACGTGATACTCACTTCCAGAATGTAACATGTTCATGTGGTCAATGTAATTTAGGCATGATATACCAAGAATTGCATTTGATGCCGCGGTCAAAGGAATCTTGAAAAATGTTTGAAGTCAAGAGAGACGGCCATGGTTGAAGGAGAAGTAAGTGAAATGTGGCGTGACGGAACCCTAGAGTTTCCCCCTTTTTTTGTTCTGCTGTTGTGGTCTGTTATGTACTTTTACTTGGTTACGAGAGTGTGTCTAATGTTCGTAGCCCAGCATGGGGGGTCAGGCTTTTCTCCTGATTGCCTGTGAGCTGTGACTCGACCCTTGCAACCACAACTAGGTGAGTACACACACACACACACGCCATAAAATATTCCTCCTTCACCTAAATTTTTTTTTACGATATTAATCACCGGAAAAACGCACCGTTGCTCCGGAAACTATTTTTTTTCTTTCAGAAACCGCTGCCGTTGCCTGCAATATTGTATCTCTTGGCAGGCAACACCAGTGCTTTGTTCAACACTCCTTCATCACCTGGCCACCCGTTCACACACAACCCTCAGACATTCACTAAGATTGATCCCTTACACACTCTCTCTCACTCTCACTCACTCTCTCTCACTCTCTCTCTCTCTCTCTCTCTCTCTCTCTCTCTCTCTCTCTCTCTCTCTCTCTCTCTCTCTCTCTTTTACACAGGGTTTGACAAGGTTAGGTTAAGAACCGCTAGCTTTATTGACAAGCTATTTACAAGTTAAGGGTTCCTAACTTGATTGACAAGCTAAGAGATGTTACCTACATCAGCTCATATGAAAGCATTTTTATTGTTATGAAACATAACTCTCTCTCTCTCTCTCTCTCTCTCTCTCTCTCTCTCTCTCTCTCTCTCTCTCTCTCTCTCTCTCTCTCTCTCTCTCTCTCTTCCCTCCCATCTCTCATTTTACATTTTTAAAAGATCCCGTATTTTTCTGCCAAAGTCATGGGTAATATCCCTCCAGCACTCATCATGTTGTTCTCTCCCAGTAAAAGACTCATATGAACCGACTCTCTTTCATTTGAGATCGACAATAACTCATACAGGAAGATCAGCGTGTCTCATACGTGCCTCAGAAGAGGTCCTCCACCACTTGTAGATTTCATCAGCGATGCTCACACACGTTTCGGGCAAAACAGTGAATTTATGCTACTCGAAATGTCGTACTGGAGTCGACGGGGAAATTAGGACTCACGTTGTGGATCATGTTTTGGTTGGGAGATCGTTTCGCTGTGTCTGGAGCTTTGTCAAGTCATGGGAAACATCTACGGGGGGCGAAATGTTGTGCCAATAAGAAAAAACATACTTTAGGATCAAAGTTTCGCTCTGTGTAGTTTTATCAAGTTATGATTAAGGTCTACAATGGGCGAAATGTTGTGTCAGTAAAAAAACACACACCTTAGGATCAAGCTTTTATTGGGTCAACGTTTCGTCCTGTGCAGAGCTTTATCAAGTCATGATTAAGGTCTACATTGGGCGAAATGTTGTCAATAAAAGTCTTTAAAACTTTGATAAAGACAGGTTGACACTATCTCATACTAATATTTAGAAAAATGATCAATATAGCACTACAGGAAGAGGCGTCAGAATGGGAAAGTGTGACAAGCGGGATACCACAAGGATCAGTACTAGAACCTGTGTTCTTTCTAGTTTACGTGAACGCCAAGACGGAAGGAATAGCGTCTCAGGTAACCCTGCTGGCGGGTGATGTAAAACTAATGGGCAAAATAAAATAAAATAAGATATGGACCTCGATAAGCTGAAGAATTGGTCTGACAAGTCATTAGAATTCAACCCCATTAAATACAAATTTGTGACGACAGAGGCGGATCAAACAAGAGCAGAAGGCTGCGGACCTCACGTAAGAAGAACCTTCACGTGCACCTAAGAAGGTAATCAAGCGACACTATGTACCTTGTATGTCAGACCCTTCTTGGAGTTAGAGGCACCACTGTGGAACCCACATGTTATCAATCATGACATAAAAGTTTGCAACGAGATTAGTACCAAAGCTTATTTTGATGGCATTTGAGGAGACAAGAACCAGAATAGACATGATAACGACGTATAAAATACTGAGCAGATTGATTAGGATACACACGGGCAGGCTCTTCGAGAGGATAGAAATAGGTACAGGAAGGAGTAGGAAATAGTTCAACATACATATAAATAACCCAGGGATATCAGGATAAAAGTATCAGGAAGTGGAACGACTTAAGCAGCGACGTGGTAGTTCACGAAGGCAGGACAGATCAAACCCAATAGTTTAAAAGGGAGGGCCAGAAGCTAAAATTCGACCCCTACAACCACAAATAGGTGTGTGTAAAACAGACACACACACACATACCTCTCTCTCTCTCTCTCTCTCTCTCTCTCTCTCTCTCTCTCTCTCTCTCTCTCTGTCTTTCACCCAACGATTCATATTTCTTCTACACACTAATACAAGTTGTGTTGTACCAAGAGGTAAAAATCGGGAAGGTTGGTCATGAAAGCTCATGTGCGCGCTCCTGGACTTACCCAAGACTCAACGAAATCAATAACACCCACGAGAGCCTTGCCTGCCACCAGTGACCTTCCGGAGAGCCTTGTCTGCCACCAGTGACCTTCCGGAGAGCCTTGTCTGCCACCAGTGACCTTCCGGAGAGCCTTGTCTGCCACCAGTGACCTTCCTGAGAGCCTTGCCTGCCACCAGTGACCTTCCCGAGAGCCTTGCCTGCCACCAGTGACCTTTCGGAGAGCCTTGCCTGCCACCAGTGACCATCCCAAGAGCCTTGTCTGCCACCATTGACCTTCCTGAGAGCCTTGCCTGCCACCAGTGACCTTGAGCCTTGCTGCCACCAGTGACCTTCAGGCCTTGTCTGCCACCAGTGACCTTCCGGAGAGCCTTGTCTGCCACCAGTGACCTTCCGAGAGCCTTGTCTGCCACCAGTGACCTTCCTGAGAGCCTTGCCTGCCACCAGTGACCTTCCTGAGAGCCTTGCCTGCCACCAGTGACCTTTCGAGAGCCTTGCCTGCCACCAGTGACCATCCCAAGAGCCTTGTCTGCCACCATTGACCTTCCTGAGAGCCTTGCCTGCCACCAGTGACCTTCTTGAGAGCCTTGCCTGCCACCAGTGACCTTCCCGAGAGCCTTGCCTGCCACCAGTGACCTTCTTGAGAGCCTTGCCTGCCACTAGTGACCTTCCCGAGAGCCTTGCCTGCCACAAGTGACCTTAATGAGAACCTTGCCTGCCACCAGTGACCTTGCCTGCCACCAGTGACCTTCTTGAGAGCCTTGCCTGCCACCAGTGACCTTCCCGAGAGCTTTGCCTACCACAAGTGACCTTAACGAGAGCCTTGCCTGCCACCAGTGACCTTCCCGAGAGCCTTGCCTGCCACCAGTGACCTTCCTGAGAGCCTTGCCTGCCACCAGTGACCTTCCCGAGAGCCTTGCCTGCCACCAGTAACCTTCCCGAGAGCCTTGCCTGCCACCAGTGACCTTTCTGAGAGCCTTGCCTAC
>WNWK01010117.1:50000-72179 GCA_009830355.1 Cherax destructor
TAAATTACAGTGTTCCTTGTACAAGTTCTGACATACAGGTAAGAGGTGTTTGAGCCTTAACAATAGTATATGCATGTTAGCATGTTTTAATAACATTGTGTTAATAGCATTAATAACAATATAAAAATCTGTTAAGTTTCTTATACATTTAATAAGTGAAAGTACTCTTAGCGTTTCCCCGACACAAACTAAACGCAAAACTGTCATTAAATTTTAATGTCGGAGCGTCAGTGGGCACTCAGTGTTCATGAATAATTGTGTTAAATAGTTTTTAAAACCGACAAGTTTAAGATTGAGACACTTATGCAACATATGGGAATCTTTATTAAGGAAACGTTTCGCCACACAGTGGCTTCATCAGTCTAATACAAAGCAGAAAGGTGTAAGGAGAGGAGGAGTTTGAGGTAATCAGTCCCTCAGCCTGGAATCGATGTGTTCAGTCCATCACTGTTGTAGAAAGTACAGCATAGGGCCGGAGAAGTGACTTATATAGTGTAGTCAGGTGAGTGGAAGCAGGAGGAGGCGGGGTCACAGTGGTACCAACCACTAGTGTAAGTAGGTCTTCGTCCAAAGGTTGGACAAGTATTGAAGAATTCCTTGTATCAAGTTCCCATGATGTTGCTGTGTCTGACAGATGATCTGCCATGAATAATTGTGGTTCATGTGTAAGGGGTAGTATTTAATTTTTAGAATTGTTAAATTATTCTTCTTTCAACAAACCGGCAGTATCCCACCGAGGCTGGTGGCCCAAAAAGAAAAAGAAAAGTATCTCTTCTTAATATTAGTAATGTATACAGGAGAAGGGGTTACTAGCCCCTTGCTCCCGGCATGGCTTACGGAGGAAGAATTCTGTTCCACTTCCCCATGGAGAATTATGTATAGATGTATTAATATATATCATGTGGTTCTTCAACCTTAAATAGCTAAAATACTGATCATAAGATTTCAGAAAACTTTACATGATAGAGACTAAAGAAGCTCAGAGTTACAATCAGAGTCAGCTTAACACAACCAATTTAGTTCTGAACTGGATAAAAAGTTAAATTTTTGTTAATGTTATTAGTCTACATTCATGATACATCCAGTTGAGAAAGAGGAACCCCTTTACAAGTCATGTATAATTTATGTGTCCCCAGCAACATTCTCTCCTCATCTGGTTACCCATCTCAATAATCCTCTCTTTAAATTTTGTTTAACCTACCTCAATCTCTTTTCTCAGTTAATTCTTACCCAACTGTCTTCCTCTCAGCTCCTATATGTACATCTCTCGTAAACAACATCAAACTATGTTTCTGTGCTGATTTTCTGATCGCTAATACCACGTGATTCTTTAATTTGTATCCCTTTTCGAAGAAGGTTATATTAACTACTTTTGGAGCATCCATACTGAATGTCTGGGATCCTTTGATTTTAGCCGTGGACACTGACAAGCATCTCGAAGCTTAATAGCCTCGGACATCTGTAAATCTATCATCTCTTGGCGGTCAGTATGTGATGGGTGTGTCGACAGCCATGCAGGTTCCTTTACTGCTTCACCAAGTGCTTCCCGTAGCTTATCTATTATAGACATCTTACCCCAGAACGCACTGGCTTCTTGTACATTATAGCAAGCCTTGGAAGCTACTTGTAATCCAACAATATCAGCTTCATTTTCTGAAATTTTTGAGTTGGGCAGCTGCAGCAAAATCCATAGGGACCAACGAGTGCTCAGGGTATAGGAGGAAATCAAATGATATCCAAGAAAGGAGAGGTTAGGTCCAATTATTTTGAATCAAGAGCACTTGATCAGCATCCAGACATCCACCTTTCTTACATCCAGGTACCTACCTTTCATATCCAGACACTCTCCTTCCTTGCATCCAACCACCCACCTTCCTTGCATCTAGGCATCTTTCTTCTTTGCATCTTCACCCCTCCTTCTTTTGCATCCAGGCCCCTTTCCCCACCCTAGCATCCAGGCTCCTTTCTTCCTTGAAAGGGGTTGAGGGAAAGTATTACGACGAGAAAGAGAGCTTAAGAGATGATCCTTCTTGCAGTCTCGTCTACCACACTTACTACACAAGAAAACATTGACTGCGTGCGGATGATAATCCTGGGTCACAACTCTACAAGAGTGTCAAGTAAGCACATATGCGCAATACTTAGCACTATTTATATGTTTCGCCCACTAGGGGCTTTTACGGACAGTGTCCACAGTCTTTATGATCATACAAGAAGACAATGGCCACAGTCTTTATGATCATCCAAGAAGACAATGGCCACAGTTCATTCCAGCATTGCTTCCACGCTAATAATAGGTTGGTAGATAGCAACTATCTAGGGAGGTACTACTGTCCTGTTGTTAAGAGTGTTAAATATAGAGAGTAGGGTGGTAAAACACAACTGTTCAAGGAAGTACTACTGTCCTGTTATGCGAGTGTTAAATATAGATAGTAATTTGGCAGACGGCAACTACCGCCATGTCACACACACACACACATGACGGAAGGAATAGACTCCGAAGTGTCCTTGTTTGCAGATGATGTGAAGTTGATGAGAAGAATTCAATCGGACGAGGACCAGGCAGAACTACAAAGGGATCTGAACAGGCTGCAAGCCTGGTCCAGCAATTGGCTCCTGGAGTTCAACCCCACCAAGTGCAAAGTCATGAAGATTGGGGAAGGGTAAAGAAGACCGCAGACGGAGTACAGTCTAGGGGGCCAGAGACTACAAACCTCACCCAAGGAAAAAGATCTTGGGGTGAGTATAACACCAGGCACATCTCCTGAGGCGCACATCAACCAAATAACTGCTGCAGCATATGGGCGCCTAGCTAACCTAAGAACAGCATTCCGACATCTTAATAAAGAATCGTTCAGGACCCTGTACACTGTGTACGTTAGGCCCATACTGGAGTATGCAGCACCAGTTTGGAACCCACATCTAGCCAAGCACGTAAAGAAGCTAGAGAAAGTGCAAAGGTTTGCAACAAGACTAGTCCCGGAGCTAAGGGGTATGTCCTACGAGGAGAGGTTAAGGGAAATCGACCTGACGACACTGGAGGACAGGAGAGATAGGGGGGACATGATAACGACATATAAGATACTGAGAGGAATAGACAAGGTGGACAGAGACAGAATGTTTCAGAGATGGGACACAGCAACAAGGGGACACCTTTGGAAGTTGAAGACTCAAATGAATCACAGGGATGTTAGGAAGTATTTCTTCAGTCATAGAGTGGTCGGGAAGTGGAATAGCTTGTGAAGCGATGTAGTGGAGGCAGGTTCCATACATAGCTTTAAGGAGAGGTATGATAAAGCTCATGGAGCAGGGAGCGTGACGCAGTAGCAGCCAGTGAAGAGGCGGGGCTAGGAGCTATGACTCGACCCCTGCAACCACAACTAGGTGAGTACAACTAAGTGAGTACACACACGCACACATACACACACACACACACACACACACACACACACACACTCACTCACACACACAAACACACTCACACACACTCACACACACACACACACACACACACACTCACATAACACACACACACACACCATGGCAGCTTGGTAGACGGCAGCTTTCCAGGAGGTACCAGGAGGTTCCAGGAGGTACCAGGAGGTACCTTTCACACTCTAACAGAATGCTGGTCTGCTTTTTGTCTCACGAACATGCAAGATGTCAGGTAAATTTTGCAAACTTCTACTTAAATTCAATGTACATTTATCTTAACTTTTTCTGAATGATTCTTAATATAAGAACATAAGAAAGGAGGAACACTGCAGCAGGCCTGTTGGCCCATACTAGGCAGGTCCTTCACATTCCATCCCACTAACAGAATATTTATTATTCTTAGAAATATTTCCGTTTAGACTGTTTGCTCTGAGAGCTAGCAGCGGGGGGTAATAATCCACGTTATTCTTAACGTATATTTAAGAGAGAAGGTCTTTAAGATATGTGATAGTAATTGTATGCACCAACGGAGAGGTGAACTTCTCTTGTTGTCTACGAGGATGCAGTTCGTGCAAGTTATAAAACTCTATGTGATTGCATTTTAGCGCTTCTTTTTATTATAATAATAATAATATGTGATTGCATGTATTCACAACCCAATTAGATTGACGTTTATTATATATCTCGATACATGTCTGATAGAGAAAAGCGTCAGTATGAGTATCTGGCATGAGAGTTATTTTTCAGATATGTCACAAACTAGACAGCATGATTGGTCAGATGTGTCACATACAAGCCAGCATCATTGATCAGATGTGTCACATACAAGCCAACATCATTGGCCAGATGTGGTGCATTTTAGACAGCATCACTGACCAGACGTTTGCCCCATCTCTCATTATCATATCTATAATAACTCTTTTTTTTATTGTCTTACGCTCCACTGCAATCACTTTCTCTCTCTCAGTCATTCACTATTCTCCACAAAACCGTACCTGGTGCACTCACTAACTTTATCCTCTTGTAATTTTTACATTCCTGTTCCATTTGTGTGTTCCTTGAAATTACAGGTGTGATTACATTAAAATTACTCTGGAGTAATTACTTTGTGGCGAATAAAAAGTTTAGAAATTAGTCAGCAGGTCTGATAACGGATAAATCTTTCAGAGTAGATGGGATTAGAGAATTACAGGGACGGTAGAACACACACTCATACACTGTGAGATTTGACAGTCATAGGAGACGGTGAGATTAATCAGAGGGACGGTGATATCAGTCACAGCGACAGTGATATCAAACTATCACAGCGACGGTGATATCATACAATCACAGCGACAGTGATATCAAACAATCAGAGGGACGATGATATCATACAATCAGAGGGACGATGAGATCAAACAATCAGAGATGGTATGATCAATGATGCTGCCAGGGAAGAAGCCTTGAGACTCAGGGGAGGGGCAGTGAGCTCGGCTGACTAGTGAGCTCAGCTGACTCGTGAGCAACTTCACCAGGTTTTTGGTCTCGATTTCTTTCCGTAATGGATTTTAAAATTCTACCTTATTACGCTGCAAACTAATAATCTCTAAAAAAAAATTAATGATAGTGATTGTATTCGAAAATTTGAGGTACTATATTAGCAGACAAGTGGGATAAATTTAGTCAAAACATATTAGCGTTGAAACATATCGGTCAACTCCTTCATGTTGTGAGATTTTTGTTTTGTGAATGCGATTGAACAAATGGATCCAAAATTGATTAACAAGTGCTATGAAGGCCTTTCCATTCGCTATTCAATTTCGAATGTCGTGTTTCATTCGCGTTTACAACAAATCGCGCTATTCGGAGAAGCTTTGTAAGAGAAATAACTTGTAGGAATTATATTATAGGCTTATATAAATAAATATTGCCAAGAGTTCCAACAATATGTCGAAGTGAGTCTTACGCTCGATAGAGGGCCCGAGCCTAGTCAGGGAGATGAGAAAAGCAGCAGTCAGTTCTCTCTCAGACGTGGTAAGGTGAGTTTGTGCGACCACCTCCCTATTCACCGCCTCTTTACGTGAGGGAAACTTTTTTTTGTGTATGTGTTTATGTAGGATCCTGGGGGGTTCATGCTGGTACATAGCACTGTGATTACTGCTGATGATTTGAAATTCGAAGTGTGTGATGGTTGATGTAGTAAATAATGCCTCGAACCATTAACTAAATCGAGCTAGATTTTTGTTTGTCAAGACCACGGATGATGAGAAATATTTTGATTGTTAGAATTTGGTAAGTAGATCTTCCCACTTCTTGTTTATGAAACTAATTTACGTATTTACACACATACTGAGACCCCATATATGTGTATATATATTATATATATATATATATATATATATATATATATATATATATATATATATATATATATATATATATACATATATATACATGTACGTATGTATGTATATGTATCAAAGTATAATAAACACTGCAATAAGACTCCGCTCAATGCACAAGGAACCGCCCACTCTTCCTGCCCGTGTTCATATACTGTTTTATCTTCTGAAGAGGACCTCAGTTTGAGGTCGAAATTTACGTTCAGATAACCATTCTTCCTTGATTTATCTCATTGTGGGCTCTCGTCTCTCTTCCATATATGTATGCTTAACAATACGCAAACGGGCGAAATTATTTACAAACATTATCTCTCAGTCCACAGCAGGATTCGAACCCACACACACACTGCATGTGGGATTTATGGTCTAACTTCAGCTAGGCACCCATGCTTATCTGGAATCTGGCTGAATGGCTTGAGTACAACGTGCTGTGATGCAATGTGTGCAGGTTCGAATCCTGCTGTTGACTGAGAGGTAATGTATGTATATATGTTTATGATCTGCTGTGGAGGGTCCAAGAAGGGGGTCGAAATATACACATCAATTAATCTAATGAATTACTGTTTCCATGTGTGGGTTATTATTGAGCATTGACAAGTGTTCATTACGCTTATATATATATATATATATATATATATATATATATATATATATATATATATATATATATATATATATAATATATAATGTTGTGCCGAATAGTTAAAATTTGTCAATTAGCAAGAACTCATTTAAAATTAAGTCCTTTCAAAAATTTTCTCTTATACGTTTAAAGATATATTTTTTTCATTTATGTTAATGTAAAAAATTATAATTTCTACCAAAATTTGCCTAACATTATTATAACAAGCTCAATTTAATTTAGCCTAATCCAACTAAAGATATTTTTAGATAAGTTTACAATAATTTAATAAACAAATACAATGAAATATATTTTTCCTTAAGTTCAGAATGATTTTTGCGATTGCTTAGTGACCTAGGTGTTATCACTGGCTGAAGTGTATGTTATCTTTGTTATGCACCGAGCTTCAGGTTCGAACCCTCAACAACTCTGAATAATTTATTAATCTCCTTCTGGCTGTAACCATGAGAACTTTGTTTTCTCTTGAAAATATACCACAGGTGCAGCACATGGGTATATTTATTGTCGAAAAGTTTTTCCTGTACAGCAGTTTTCTTCAGTCGAATACAGGCGTATATAAAATCGGATACAGTATAAGTATTAGTAGTTTTAACGTGATCAGTCTATCTGCCTTGGTTCTTGGAGATCAGTCGCACAAGCGACACAGGTATACACCCTGACCTTACATAGTAGAGTAGAAGTGAGGTACAACTGCACATGTGTGGTGAAAATGTTGGGCTGCTGAGTTAGTGGTGGTGATGAGTTGAATATTTGATTGGCTTCTTGATTCACGTTAACCTAACTCTCATAAATTAAAAAGCATTACGCAAACACATTAGTGAGCATGCGCATACGCACAAATATACACAAACAAATATGCACACATAAACACACGCATGCATATATGCCCACATACACACACAAACATGTGAAACTGGAAAAGATTTAAAGGTTTCCAACCAGGCTAGTAGAGAATGAAAGAGTAGAACCTGACGACTTAAACAGAGAGAAGAACAAGGGGAGACATGATTACTACGTGCAAAATCTTAAGAGTGGAATTGATAGGGCAGATAATGGTACACTGTATTAAGAGGACAAGGATCAACGGGACACAGGTGGAAGCTGAAGGTACATATAAGTCATAGAGATGTGAGAAAATATTTCTTCAAGTCTTAGGGTGGTTGAAAAGTGGAATGACTTGGATGAGGCAGTGGTGGCGGCAAAGACTACACAGCTTCGAGAGTAGATATGATAAGGCCCAAGAGGCCAAAAGTAATAATGTTTATCAGTGTGATGTTAGAGGAGGGTGCAGTGGCTGAGTCTCGACCCCTGCAGATAAAAATCGGTGAGTACATGTGTGCACGCACTCGCCCCCACGCACACACACGCCCACACTTGCCGACACACGCCCACATACAACACGCGCGCGCCCACACGCCCACACACGTCCTGTAACAAGATTAGGGAATACACTTAAATGCAAAAAAAACCATATAAAGATTCAATTAAGAAACTGAGTGAAGAGAAACAGAATGAGAAAGGCAGGTGTAATATTTAATGTATAGAAACGAAAAAACAAGAGCAGAGAAATAAGAAAAATAGAGAACAAGGGAGATGGAAGCGAGCCAAGAAAACCACATTTTCCCAGATAATAACAACTGTACTAATAATAACAATAATGATGATATTATTAGTAGTATTATATTATTATTGTTGTTGTATGACCCTTGTAGGTTTAGCTCTTAGTTTTGATTATAATATTTTATATATATTTTATTATTATTATTATTATTATTATTATTATTATTATCATTAATTTATTATTATTATATCATTGTTTTATTATTATATTTTATCATTATATCATTATTTTTTATTATACCATTATTATTATTATTATTATTATTATTAAAAAGAAACTATAAGCTCGCAGGGTTTATACAGAACCTAGTGAATAAAGTTAATTAGATTTGATGCTAGGAAGGGGAGGAATAACTCCAGTACCTTGGATCAAGAGCCTCCCAGCATCAATGCACCCCCTCCCCCCACTGAAGGGTCAACAATGTTTGTCACCGCGGATGTTGAATGTGTTTAGAGACGGGGTTGTTAAATGTAAATATTTCGAGAAGTTTAGGCGTAAAGGATGATCATCTTCATGTGAAGGGATTTACCTGAGATCTTTTTCAGAAGTTCTGCTACTCGAGGTCTGGTCATGGACCAGGCCGCGGGGGCGTTGACCCCCGAAACACCCTCCAGTTATACTCTCGTTTCCTGGATTGGTGGTGTCAGGCCTCTTTGTTGATTGCCTGACCAGTCAGGCTGTTGCTGTGATACAGCTCCTCTGTAGTCAGTTCCTGATTAGCCAGGCTCCTGTGCATACGAAGGACTGCGCTCTGCCTGTATCAACAGCCTGATTGATGAGAACGTCAGCCTGGAGGCCTAGTCTGTTGCCAAGCCGCGGGATCGATGACCCTCCAGAATCGACTGTAGGTAAACTGTTGAAAAAGGAGATGGCAGTAATAGTTATTTCATGTTTGATGGATATGTTTCAGTCCTGGGGCCTTGGTCACTTCTAATACTTGTAATACACCCTTATATACAGATAGTCCCCGAGTATACACTTGCTGTTTGCGTATGACACAGTGCCAGTGGGAGATTCAAAATAGAAAGTGTAGTGTTTGGCGGAGGAGGTTTGCATAGATGTACAAAAGAACTAGGATAGAAGTGAATTTAGAAAAAAAATGAAATTTTGTAATAGAGGAAAAGAAAAATTAAAGTTGAGATTGGAAAGAATTAGTATAGATGAAGTGAAGGATTTACATACCTGGGAGATGATGTGAAAACAAATAACAATAATAATATTAATAATAATAATAATGATAATTTGAAATCTTATCTTTCTTGAGCGCTTTTTTTCAGGAAATTCGCAAGAGCTCCCCCACCATATTATAAATAAACAATACAAAGAGAATACTAAAGTTGTGTATCAGTGGTATTTAATACCGACAAGATGATAAATTAGACACATGTGTAACATCTGGGTAGATTTAGTGTAGACGTTTCGCTATCCATTGGCTTTACCAATACTGTACATGGACATAATATAAGGACAGTAGAAATATATACAGCAGTCAGTAGAAGATGAGGCAGTAGAAGTATATACAGCAGTCAGTAGAAGTATATTATATACAGCAGTCAGTAGAAGATGAGGCACCGTAGTCTTGAAGAGTGAAGCACAGGCAGGAAGACTGGTGCTTATATACTAGAGTAGTACGTGGTGCAGCAGACGAAACTTCTACAGTAAAGATACCCATATGTCTAATTCATATATAATTCATTATATTGAAGAATGAGAGCATGATCATCAGAATCAGAAGCTCTTGAAAAGACATGTGCTTTCAACTGAGTCTTACTAGCATGAACAGATTCCTGATGCATGGAGGATGGAGGGAAGTCACATATGAAGGGAATCACATATGAAAGATGAGGGGAAAATCACATGTAAGAGAAAGCTGCATTTGTTGTAACATACATGTGACTTGAAAAGTATTTGTCAGACGCTGTAAAACAAGAGCGTAATGTCTCAGAGAACAGGTGTACTGACGTACAGGTGTGAAATGTGACTTGTGGCACAGGAGGAGGAGGAGGAGGATGCTGGAGGCAGTGAATGTTGGTGAGATCACTGTGTGATGTGAATATTAGGGAGTGTGTGAAATGATTTTAAAATATGGCGTGGTGTTATGGAAGATATAATACACATAGCGGAATATGGGCTTTTTTAAAGATATATTTCAGAGAGTGTAATAGGCGTTGAAATATACGTTCCAGAGAATGGAAGTGGCGTTGAAATAAACGTTCCAGAGAATGGAATTGGCGTTGATATAAACGTTCCAGAGAATGGAATAGGCGTTGAAATATACGTTCCAGTGAATGGAATAGGCGTTGAAATATACGTTCCAGTGAATGGAATAGGCGTTGAAATATACGTTCCAGAGAATGGAATTGGCGTTGATATAAACGTTCCAGAGAATGGAATAGGTGTTGAAATATACGTTCCAGTGAATGGAATAGGCGTTGAAATATACGTTCCGGAGAATGGAATAGGCTTTGAAATATAAATTTCTGAGAGTGAAACAGTTGTTGAAAGGATAAATTATTTAGAAAGGGTGGAAAAGGATAGCTTGTATGTCTCAGGGGTGTATGTACCTTTCTAGAGAAAAGGAAAAGACCTTGATGCAGGTGAAGTGCTCTTGATCCAAGAAATTAGAGCTTTTCTTTCCTTCCTGGGATCACGTTTGATCCGAGGAAGTTTTAATACCCCTATACGCTAAGCGCTTCCCCATTAATGTAACAATAACAGGAACACCAACAACAACAACAGCAACAACAATACCAACAACACGACAACAAATACAGAAACTATAGCAAAAATACCAACATCAACAACAGAAACAACAACAACAACGAAATAACAGCAGTAACAACAATACCAGCAACAATATCACGACAACAAACACAGGAACAGTATCGACGAAATAACAATACCATCAATAAGAACAATAATAACATCAACAAAAGCAATAATAAAATCAACAATAACAAAGAATAATACTACATGTCAGGAGATGCACTGAATGTTGAGAAGGGTCGGACTGGGGTCATGACATTTACATGTCTGAACTTCCAGCATATGAGTGAGGTTGTAGAAGACACAAGTCCTCAACATTTCGCCTACCAGGAGCTGTAGCACTTGACTGATAAAGTCCCTAGTGTGCGAAATGTGTTCCTTAAGTTTCCTAGTTTTGCACACGTGTCAAAATATATATATATATATATATATATATATATATATATATATATATATATATATATATATATATATATATATATATATATATATATATATATATATTATGTGTGTGTGTGTGTAAATAGAGAGAGATGTATGTATTTACAGGGTATAAGCTGTTATCCTCTTATTTCAAAGCCTAAGGTATGCTACACCCCCCTCCCTTCCCCATCATGCGACCCACAACAGTCGAATAACACCCAGGTACCTACTTACTGTTAGGTGAACAGGGGGTAACAAGTGTAAGAAATAATGTCCAACGTTTCTACCCACGCCGAGGATTGAACCTTGGACTTTCAGTATGTTAACTGAGAGCGCTACCAAATGAGCCAAGGAACTTTGTTTAACATATCAGTGAACGATTCGTTACATCAATACCGACAAATTGATGAATAAGACACATGTGCAACACCCGGGAATTTTTACTGGAGAGACGTCTCGCCTACACAACAGGCTTCTTTTCAAGCTGATTCGCCTACACAACAGGCTTCTTTTCAAGCTGATTCGCCAGTACAACAGGCTACTTTTCAAGCTGATTCGCCTGCACAACAGGCTTCTTTTCAAGCTGATTCGCCTGCATAACAGGCTTCTTTTCAAGCTGATTCGCCTGCACAACAGGCTTCTTTTCAAGCTGATTCGCCAGTACAACAGGCTTCTTTTCAAGCTGATTCGCCTACACAACAGGCTTCTTTTCAAGCTGATTCGCCAGTACAACAGGCTACTTTTCAAGCTGATTCGCCAGCACAACAGGCTTCTTTTCAAGCTGATTCGCCTGCACAACAGGCTTCTTTTCAAGCTGATTCGCCTGCACAACAGGCTTCTTTTCAAGCTGATTCGCCAGCACAACAGGCTTCTTTTCAAGCTGATTCGCCTGCACAACAGGCTTCTTTTCAAGCTGATTCGCCTGCACAACAGGCTTCTTTTCAAGCTGATTCGCCTGCACAACAGGCTTCTTTTCAAGCTGATTCGCCTACACAAATGGCTTCTTTTCAAGCTGATACAGCAACACCGTGGAATCTTGGTACAGGGAATATCTTTACAACTCTGTTGCTAAGCTCTGGCCTAAGATACATTCATAACATTCTCCCACTAGTAGAACCCGCCCACCTGTGACCATGCCTACTACTACTGCAACTCCACTTCTTCCAATGGCTGCACAAAAGTCTCATCATTTCTTTGTATTAGACTGATAAAGCCTGGTGTGTAGGCGATAATTTTCTCCAGTTAAGATAGCCAGGTGTTACACGTGTGTCTAATTCATCACCCGTGAGTGTGTCAAGTCCCAGTGTAGGCCAGACTTAATTGGGATTTAACGTGCTGCTCAAGCGTCAGCACACAGTATTATTGTTCAAAAGAGAATGATAAACCCATAGGGGTCACACAGCGCTTGTGCCATCCCTGGAACGATACCTAGGGAGCCAGTGATGGTGAATGATTCTTTATTCTTTGGGTCACTCACCTTCCCCCCCCCCACACACACACACACACATATATATATATATATATATATATATATATATATATATATATATATATATATATATATATATATATATATATATATATATATATTGGTATATTGCAGATTTAGTGAAAATCTGAAAGCAGCATTAGTGGTGAGCGTGACTGGTAATGGAACACAGCAGAGAACACTCTCCATTATTTTGGCTTAACATTGCCTGGTGTACTCTCCATAACACACTGGTAATGACGACATTTGCAAAAGTAAATTTCAGCTTGCAGTCCTGAAATTCATTTGTAGTACTGTAGGTTATATCCTAAATACTCATGCCTATTGCATATATATTATATATATGCATCCACGAGCAAGTGGTTTTTAAGCAGCTAACAAGCTGCGGCTGGCCTGGGTTCGAACCCCTGTTATTTTAGTCCGCCTCGTGGGAAGCAAGTCAAAATCCACGACGCTCTAACCACTGAACCATCAGTCTTACAAACATCATGTACCCAGTAGCACTGGGCATGTTTTGTGATGCGAGGACATACGTGGCTGTGGTGAGCTCAGAACTAATATCATTCTACTCCCGTTTGAAATACCAGCCTTCACCAGCATTACACATATCAATACAATCACGAACAAGTGGTTCTACTCGTGAAGGCTGGTATTTTAAATTATTTCTGAGCTTATCACAGCCACGGGTACATGATGTTTGTAGGATTGATGGCTCAGAGGTTAGAGTGTTGTGGATATATATATATATATATATATATATATATATATATATATATATATATATATATATATATATATATATATATATATATATATATATCAGTTGTGTGAGGGCCAAAAGTAAACATACATGAAGACTATAATAGCAAATGAAAATAAGCACTGCATATTTGGATCATCAGCAGAAACGGAATTTTGTAGGATAGGGTGACCACCTCTCAGCTCAGGTGACCTGAAGCTGGTCATGTGACCTGAGAGGGTTGGGGCAGTAATGGTGTCAGGTTTCTCCTAGCCTTCTGAGGTGTGAAAATTAGGCTCCAGGGCAATGGTAAGTTTGTACGAGTGACGATTTCGGTCGCTTTCGTATTTCGCTCATTTCGTTAATAATTTGCGTAGAAGCTTACCTTTTATTGCCCTGGAAGGCTCTTGATCCAAGGGATTGGTGCTGCCTACCCCTTTGATCTAACCTGATTACCTCCCATGCCCCAGTCGAATTTAGGGCTTCCCAATTAATATAATTATAATACGAGTGATAATAATAATGGCGATAAGGACACTGCGTTAAAGTCGTTTATTATAGTTGATAAAGCGCGCCCGTGGGGGGAGGGGTCACTGGACTAATGAAGGACTTTACTGCTAATTAATACCTTTATCAACACTTGTCTGCCTAACTCCAGTGTGCACCAATAATAATAATAATAATAATATTATTAATGCTATTATTAAAAATAATATTATTATTACTGCTATTATTAAAAATAATATTATTACTGATATTATTAAAAATAATGTTACTGCTATTATTAAAAATAATATTACTGCTATTATTAAAAATATTATTATTACTGCTATTATTAAAACTAATATTATTAAAAAAAAATAATAATAATAATCATATTTCTGAAGACACATACGAGGCCAGGAGCATCATCACTACCCAGTATAAAAGATTATTATTCACAATGGTTTACAGATGCAAGGTAAACAATTGTACAATCGAGTAAGACAATGTAAACAGTACACTGGAAGCCATTAATAAACTGCTAATCCTTTCAAGGCAAAAATACGAGACGTATGTGTATGCAAAACAGGGAAATCCCAAAACAGGTCAAAAATGTGTCCCTGTGCCCAGCAAAATGGGTAATTGTGTAAGCCGCAGTATAGAAAACTATTCAGCTTTGATGTACTCGGCCAATATGAAATTCCCGGCAGAGATTTTCCTCAGTTATACACAGAATAAACGCGAAGACATTTAAATATGTATATATTTTTTTTAATTCAGTTTGAGGGATTGAATGACGACCATTACAGTTTGAACACTTTCCTCTGTTATATATATATATATATATATATAATATATATATATATATATATATATATATATATATATATATATATATATATATATATATGGACTAATATGCAGGTGTCTTATTCATCAAGCATAGGCTTGTCATTCATTATACAGTAATAAGGGATAATAATATCTGGGCAGATGCTTTGTTTCTTGTTCGAGGCTGATGAAAATATTATTCATTAATATTCACTAGACTTGTTAATAGCTGAGGTTATGTTAGCGCTGCCTGGTTTTTGCATTCTTCACTTAATATAAGAAGGGTTGATTACTGCAGCAGGACCACTAGCCCGGACATGGCAGGTTCTTCTCAGTCCAGTCGTTCTCACTCAAATATTTGTCCAACGTACTCTTAAAACTACCCGATATTGAACAACAATAACCTTATTGAAACATTATATGCAGGTCCCACTAATCCAACCTTTCTCACTCATATATTTATCCAACTTATTTTTAGAGCTAAGGTTTTGGCTTCAACAACCCTACCTGGGTGTTGAGTTGAAAGTAGTCAAACAAGGTCACCTAGTAACACTAACATTCATACTATACTCACTCTTATGTGGCACAAATAAGCAAATGTGGAAACACGAGAATTGGATATTTCGTCTTCACGTTGAGATCATCTTCAACAGTCTGTTAAAGGGGCCTCAATGTAAAGCCTTCAGTATCAGATCATTAATGGTATACAGTATCGACAAGCTGATGAATATGATACATTTGCAACACCTAGGTATCTTAATTTCGAAGTCGTTTCGCCAACCTGTGGTTTTTATTAATTCCATTCGGAGGTTATTTGAAGGAGTTGAATCTGGAGACAGTAGAAGACGAAATATCCTAGATGAAGGATGTTCACTACCTTATTCTTAATCTCACAAAGGATCAGGTCAGTTCTTTGACCTTTTGTATGTTAGAAGTCGTCAAGGTTCCAGGACCGAAACGTCTTCTAATAAATATGTCCTAGTGCTTTCTCGTGTGTGTTTTTTTTCAACAAAGAATTTATTGTCTCCATATTGGTCCGTGTATACCAGTGACCTGGTTGTTACATTCATGTTTGCTTTCCTGTGTAAATCCAGTAAGCCGACGACCAGGCGTTCTCACGCTCCGTGATAATATTGAATGTGAATCGAGCACATTGTAAATATGGCAAGTGTAGCATAATGCAAGGAGATGCCCTTCTAGCAAAGTTGGTGCAGGCAGAAGCGCTGGAATTCTATATATGCAAATTTTTACGTCGCTGGTGTTTGGGGAAGAATATCCCCGCGCCTCGCTGCACTGAATATATGAAACTCATATGTGATTCATACACACACACACACACACACACTTCTCCGAGGTCACACTCAGACCTTCCTTGTTTCACTTGGACATCTCTCTCAGGTCACACTTGAATATTCACCTTCGTTATTGCACTGAGAGTGACTTCGAAGTTTTTATTCTTGGACAATACGAGGAATTTTAGTTGCACGCACATTACTAAAAATAAAAATAGGCAATTTGCAGAATAAAAGTCACAGTGGTGAATAAAAATATTCACAGCTAACTCATTAACTGAAAATAAAAATATTCACAGCTAACTCATTAGCTGAAAATAAAAATATTCACAGCTAACTCATTAGCTGAAAATATGAAAAAGAGAAGACATGATAATTATCCAGTTCCAAACAGTGGGTTAGTTGTGAGAAAGGTAGTTGAACTTAGAGATTAGTTGTGAGAAAGGTAGTTGAACTTAGAGATTAGTTGTGAGAAAGGTAGTTGAACTTAGAGATTAGTTGTGAGAAAGGTAGTTGAACTTAGAGATTAGTTGTGAAAGGTAGTTGAACTTAGAGATTAGTTGTGAGAAAGGTAGTTGAACTTAGAGATTAGTTGTGAGAAAGGTAGTTGAACTTAGAGATTAGTTGTGAGAAAGGTAGTTGAACTTAGAGATTAGTTGTGAGAAAGGTAGTTGAACTTAGAGATTAGTTGTGAGAAACTGTTCAATATGTGGGTTAGTTATGAGAAACTGTTCAATATGTGGGTTGTGAGAAACAGTTCAATACGTGGGTTAGTTGTGAGAAACAGTTCAGTATGTGGGTTAGTCATGAGAAACAGTTCAATATGCGAGTTAATTGTAAGAAACAGTCCAATATGTGGGTTAGTTGTGAGAATCATTGTTCAGTATGTGGGTTAGTTACGAGAAAGAGTTTAACATGTGGGTTAATTGGTCCTAGACCAGTCTTTCCAAGAAGTGGTATTCTTATATTCACAGAAAACGCTAAACCCGTAAGGGTCTTTAAACACAGTGGAAAGAGCTAGGCTCGTAAGGGTCATTTATAGATACATGAGACAATAATATGGTCCTAAATGACGTTATTATTACTACATCAAAGTGCAATGAACATTGTTCGATAATAATAATAATAATAATAATAATAATATATGACCCCGTTTAGAGTGTGATATCTAGAAATAGTTTGTTGATAAGGGAAATACCTGTATAATATCGTAATAAATATTATGTGCGTGAATTTACGAACAAACTTGTCCGTTTCTCTTCTCAAAGGACGACATAATCGACTATTCTGGCAACTACTGTGTCAGCATGATGACCGGAGACAGGTCACAGGTCATACAATAACAGTGGGAAATGCTGGTCACGCGATGCTTAACTGAGGAGAGATGGACGGACAATGTATCACTGAGAGATACACAGCCCTGGTTCTCAAGACAATGTATCACTGAGACACATGACCCCCTGGTCGTCAAGATAATGTATCACTGGGATACACAGTTCTGGTCGTCAAGACCACCTGGTGGACCAGCATAATAAATTTAGGTCTTAAAAGACCTTTAAAAGTCTTTTCCCTACCCCTGTCGGTCAGTGTTTACACAGAATAAACAAGTGAGGTGCGTGTCGTCAGGTGACGGGGCACCTGTGTGTTCCTACTTACTAATAAAGCGAAATATGGCGTAATAATGAGACTTCTATTATGTAAGCTGCCATTTCAGTGAGATATATTAACACAGCAGTGTGCTGTTAAACATACAGTGGTATGCTGTTAAGACACTATGGCATGGTTTTAGATTTAGAAAACGTCATAATGTAAGACTTATATATCGTTATGTTAGATCCAGACACAGTGGTATGATGTTGAAGTAAGACAACAACGGTATGGCGTTAGATCAAGAAGCAACGGTATGGCGTTAGATCAAGAAGCAACGGTATAGTGTTTTATCAAGACAAAACTTCTTTTATGTTAGATTAAGAAAACAGTATGTAGTTAGATCAGGACGCAAGGGTATGTTGTTAGTTTAGGTACATTAGAATAGTGTCATATTAAGACCCATCAGAATAGTGTTAGATTAGACACAGAACAGTGTTAGATTTGACACAGAATAGTGTTAGATTAGACACAGAATAGTGTTAGATTAGACACAGAATAGTGTTAGATTTGACACAGAATAATGTTAGATTAGACACAGAATAGTGTTAGATTTGACACAGAATAATGTTAGATTAGACACAGAATAGTGTTAGATTTGACACAGAATAGTGTTAGATTAGACACAGAATAGTGTTAGATTTGACACAAAATATTGTTAGATTTGACATATCTAAGTAGTGCTTGATTAAGACAAAGGTTTGGTGTTTTGAAGAGCTAGACACAGTGTTATAACTAAGACACTCATGGTCTAAGACTATAGACTAAAGAATGTATAACTAAGACACACGTGGATTAAGACTATAAAGAATATATAACCAAGTCACACATGGTTTAGGACTGTAGACTAAACATAGCGTGAGTCTACGACATGTCGTAATATGGTTATGAGCTATAACTCCATATTTGTGAGTACACATGTATTACGTGGCTCAAAATATACTTCATGTACACATGCCTGCCCAGTGCTGTTCAACATAGTTTTATATCAACATTCTTTGCTTGCAAAAAGATTTTAAATTTACCTACAAATATAGTGATATGATAGTTAAAATTGGTAAAAAAAGATGGATGAACTTCTAACTAGATGTTAGTTAATGTGTGTGAAAGATATTGTTGATGTTATTTTTTCGGGAGGCTTGGTCTGAAACCAGGCCGCAAGGGTGGTCTGAAATGGGCCGCGGGGGATTAGTCCGTTATATCGAGGGATCTACCATAGTTAAAATTTTATCTACACTGTATATATGTTATACTGTGTTGGAGTATGTAAATTAGCATATTACAAAAATGCTGTATTAACTTCATTTTAAGGGGAGACTTGAGCCAATTTTTTATATTTTATAAGAAATGCATTCACCCAGGGCATTTTTAATGAAGACGTTTTTATCATATTCTTATTTTCCTCTGCCCCTGTATATAGACTATTTTCCCCTCATACTCCTCGTGTGTTTTGAAGTGATCAGGGTCAAAGGAGCGAAACGTCTTCAGTGAAGGTGGTTCAAGTGTAAACATTAGTGTATATTTACATCAGGTGGTCGTGAGACATTTGCCTTCTTACTTCAGTTTATGTTTTGGATATCCCAAGTTACTGGGTTCACATATGTTACTTCTGTCAACACCGTACACAAGACTCACGCTGTACAACAAGCACTTGTTGTTCGTCAACCTATGTGCCTTCTGTTGTTCTGCAACCTGTGGGTTTTTTGTTCTGTAACCTATGTGCTTTTGGTTCTGCAGCCTGTTTTTTTTTTTTGCAACCTGTGTGCTTTTGTTCTGCAACCTATGTTTTTTTGCAACCTATGTGTTTTTGTTCTGTATCCTATGTGCTTTTGGGTTCTGCAATCTGTTTTGTTCTGCAACCAATGTGTCTTTTTTTCTGCAACCAATGTGGTTTTTGTTCTGCAAACTGTGTGCTTTGCTGTTCTGTAACTTGTGTGCATTTTGTTCTGCAACCTATGAGTTAGCTGTTCTGCAGGTTATGTGTTAGTTGTTCTGCAAGCTATGTGTTCTGTTGTTCTTCAACCCATGTGCCTCTTTTCGTTATCTTAAATCACTTGGTGTGAACTCCCTGACTCCAAGAGGAGTCAGGGAGTCGTATACATATCCTTATTTCACGGTTTGCTACTCTCGCTGGAGTCGATGTTACGGTTCACGGCTGTTTGAGGCTGCTGTGCTTCCCGCTGTACCATTCTTCATTTACCGCACCATTGCACAAGTGTGAAATTTCGATGTGCTTAAAATTATTGTTAATGTCCTTTATATACGTATTTTAGTGGAGAATTAGACACATGTACAATATCTGGGTATCTTTATTTGTAGACGTTTCGCCCTCCAGGGGCTTTATCAGTCCATATTCAAGGACGTAATGTATACCATTCATGTACACCGTATTTTAGTGGTATTATCCTTAGCATTCAAAAGCTTATTTAAAGCTGGTGTTCTTGTTAAAACTCGTGTTAACTGTACTGGTAATTTAGGTTTGTAAAGGCGTCTTATTTGACTCACGAAATCGTAATGACACGATTGCAAACAAACCATACCACGGGTCGGGTTCGAACCCGCGGTCTGGAGTTTTGAGACTCTCTGACCGGAGGTTCGAACCCCACCCGTGGTATGGTTTGGTGCGACTTATTTATTTATTCCTTTAAAAACGAAGAAGGTTCGAACCTGCGGTTGAGCGGTATTAATGCCATCATTAAACTACTGTTTACAGGTTTTTTAAAACTTCGACTAGTCACCAGTACTTGATAACGTAATTACTGCTAAGTAGGGGGACTGGAATCTGTGTAAATATTAATAAGCAAGTACACGGGGTGATGAGTTGTACTTAAAGTAGATCATGAAGTCAGGAACGTTTAGTAAACAGAAGGAAATACATGAACTGTTCTGCTGTAGTTTCCTGCTGTACTCCTTACACAATATTGCTGAGCTGTAGTACTTCACAGTACTGTTGTGCTGTACTTGCTCTTCTGTATTCCTTGCAAAATATTGCTGGGCTGTACTAATGCACAATACTGTTGTGCTACTCTGCTGTATTTTTTCTGCTGTACTCTGTCGCAGTATATCTGCACTGTACTGCTGTAACCCCAGCCTTATATACTGCGAGGACCAGAAATGACCGTACATCACAGTGTGGTTGCTGTGCTATCACCTGTGTTTTGCTGTGCATTTTAACAACACATGTGAAATAAAAGTGTTTACAACACATGAAATGTTCATAATTAACGCAGAGAGGAAACGTTTGACGACGTTTCGGTCAATTCTGGACCATTATAAAGTTGTAGGTCCGGATAATGGTCCAGCACGGACCGAAAATGTCTCAAAATTGCAGATTAATATATATATATATATATATATATATATATATATATATATATATATATATATATACAGTGGACCCTCGGTTTTCGTTGAAAATTCTTTCCAGAATGCTGTTTGAGTACCGTTACCGAACGAATTTGTTCCCATAAGGACAAATGTAAATTCAGACCCCCAAAAATACACTTACAAAAGCACTTACGAAAATACACTTACATAATTGTTCAAGTTTGGAGGTGAACGAAAACCGAGGGTCCACTGTGTATATATATATATATATGTGTGTGTGTGTGTGTGTGTGTACTCACCTAATTGTGGTTGCAGGGGTCGAGACTCAGCTCCTGGCCCCGCCTCTTCGCTGTCTGCTACTGGGTCTCTGCTCTCCCTGCTCCATGAGCTTTATCATACCTTGTCTTAAAACTATGTATGGTTCCTGCCTCCACTATATCTTTCTCTAGTCCATTCCACTTCCTGACTACTCTGTGGCTGAAGAAATGTTTCCTGACATCCCTTTGACTCATCTGAGTCTTCAGCTTCCAGTTGTGTCCCCTTGTTTCTGTGTTCCCTCTCTGAAACAACCTGTCACTATCTACCTTGTCAATTCCCCGCAGTATTTTGTATGTCGTTATCATGTCTCCTCTGACCCTTCTTTCCTCCAGTGTTGTTAGTCCTATTTCCCTCAACCTTTCTTCATAAGACAGACCCCTGAGTTGTGGAACTAACCTTGTCGCAAACCTTTGCACTTTCTCTAGTTTCTTTACGTGCTTGACCAGGTGTGGGTTCCAGACTGGTGCTGCATATTCTAGTATGGGCCTGACGTACACGGTATACAGTGTCTTGAACGATTCCTTGTTAAGGTAACGGAACGCTAATCTAAGGTTTGCCAGACGCCCATATGCTGCCGCAGTTATCTGGTTGATGTGTGCCTCCGGAGACGTGCTAGGCGTTATACTCACTCCAAGGTCTTTCTCCTTTGCCGAGGTTTGTAGCCTTTGTCCGCCTAGCTTGTACTCTGTCAGCGGTCTTCTTTGCCCTTCTCCGATCCTCATGACTTTGCATTTGGAGGGATTGAATTCAGAAGCCAACTGCTAGACCAGATGTCGAGCTTGTC